>JAKJMR010037800.1:0-10144 GCA_024449315.1 Daboia siamensis | reverse complement strand
AAGGAAGGAAGGAAGGAAGGAAGGAAGGAAGGAAGGAAGGAAGGAAGGAAGGAAGGAAGGAAGGAAGGAAGGAAGAGATTTCTGAAGGGAACAGACCCATAGCACCTACTTTGCGATCGTCTCCACGCCGAGTTTGACCTTCTCCCGGTCCCTGTTGAACGTGTGGATCTGCATGATGGAGGCGGCTACGGGATCTCTGGCAGCATGCTGGAGGAAGAGGAAGAGCCAGTGAGACAAGCAACTGGCAGAGATTCCCCCACAATCCTCAGAAGAACAAGCTTTACCTCCAGGATGGCGTTTTTGATCTGCGTCTCTCTTCTGTCTTTTCGGACGGTGACGCCGGTCAACGGGCAAGTGAAGTAGACGCCCGAGACAGACAAGGTGGAAGGGTCTTCTTCAACATCAGGTAAGGAATTCTAAGAAAAAAAGGTGAGGACAATTAACCAGTGGAACAGCTTGCCTCCAGAGCAGGGGTCAGCAACCTGAAACAGTGAAAGAGCCACTCGGAACCGGTTCCCTCATAAAAGGAAAAACTGGGAGCCACAAAAAATGTGTGCGCATGTGCGTACATGGGCGCATGCCCAGAACAGGGTTTGACTGAAGAGTGGAGCCAAGGCGAGATATGCACCTACCCTGCATATTTGAATTGATTTATTGAACTTTTTTTTTGGACTACACATGGCAGAGGACTGGGAGCCGCAGGAGATGGCTGAAAGAGCCGCATGCGGCTCCGGAGCCACGGGTTGCAGACCTGTGCTCCAGAGGTTATGGGTGCTCCATCACTGGAGGTTTTTAAGAAGAGACTGGACAACCATTTGTCTGAAATGGGATAGGATCTCCTACTTCAGCAGGGGGGTTGGACTAGAAGACCTCCAAGGTCCCTTCCAACTCGGTTATTCGGTTATTCTGCCTGTATGCAGCTTGCAAAACGGTCGTCAGGGCCTTCCAGCCTTAATATATCTGCTGCCGTGGTTCTGACAGATGAAACTCTTCAAAGAACTTCGAGGCCTTGTTTACTTTAAAGAATCTTTATTCGAGTAGCATGGCATCGGCACGTACAGGGTCGAAGCCAAAATCTGAATTCTCCTCCCCTGAGCACATCGTATCAAAGCACAATTCCCTCCTCTAATTCACAGCCATCAATCACGTTCTCCAAACAGTTTGAAATGCAGTCCTTCCCTCCAGTTCTCCGACAATGCTATTTCTTATCGTCTCTTATTTCAAACAACCTTGAAAAAACACACTGCTACGAGGCTGTTAGGTCTAACTAATTCCCATACACATTCTACCTCCTTCACCCAGCATCGTCTAATTCTAACTCTAAAAGTAACACGCAAGTTAAGGGGGAAATGGCTGCATCTTCATATATTGTCAAAGCAAGAGCATCCGAAGTTAGCAGCGCTGACACCTGCTTCTGATTCTCGGCAGTTGTGCCCACTGCGAGTTGAGGCACTAAGAGGCAGGGTTTAAGGGCTGCAAGCTGGCTAGCCTACCATTACCTGGAGCAACGGCAACAGCTCTCCGCTTCTAGAGCAGAGTAGGCCTAGCCTTTCCTTGCGACCTGGAGGTCACTTCTTCCCGCGTGCAAGAGAGACGCGTCAACGCTGCTAACTTCGGATGTTTTTGCATTGACAACAGATGAATACGCAGCCACTTTCTTCTTTTTTTTTGCTTTTAAGAGTTAAGATGATGCTGGGAGGGGAGGGGGGAACATGCACAAGAGTCTAGCTCAGACATGTCAAACACAAGGCCCGGGGGCCAGATCCGGCCGGCGAAGTGGTTTCATGCGGCCCGCGAAGCCATCCTGGAAACAGGGAGGGAACGGCCCCTACTGCCTTGGCCCTGGCCCAGAGACCCTCAGATCTCTCCCACTCCTGCCCAGGCCCCCACAGGCACCCTTGATGCGAATGATGCAGAGCTGGCCACGCCCACCCAGTAAGCCATGTGCACTCTAGCCACGCCCACCCAGTAGGCCACGCCCACCCTGGCCACACCCACCCGGCCCCCTGAGGGCAACCGCAATGCTGATGCGGTCCTCAGTGAAATTGAGTTTGACACCCCTGGTCTAGCTAGACATAACAATACTGGACCTAGTGTGAGAACCAAGGTTATTGAAATAAGAGATGATAAGGAATTGGCGGGCTGAAGAGGTGGAGGGGAAGCCTGCATTTCAAACTAATTGGGGAATGTGATTTATGACAGTTACCTGGAGGAGGGAATTGTGCTTTGATACTATGTGCTCAGGGGAGGGAACTCAGTTTTTGTGCCAATGCTACGCTACTCAAATAAAGATTCTTTAAGGTAAACAATGCCTCAAAGTTCTTTGAAGAGCTCCATCTGTCGGAACCATGACAAGATGTTTCTTCCCACCGTAGCCCCCTAAAAAACATGATGACCTCCTACTCAACTAAGTAGGCCATTCTATGGCAGTGTTGTGATTCCGTGCCAGCCAGTGGACCTGGCAGCTGAGTCCGGGGAATCAGAGGAGGAGGGGGGGGGGTGCTGGAGAGCTATCGGGAGTCGGAGGAAGGTTCTCACGAGCTCCAGGACTTACAATCTGAGGAAGAGCCTGGTCTCTCCACTCATGCTCAGGCTGCGACCCAGATGTGCTGGGAAGCTGAGTCAGACTCTGAGGACTCACAGTTGGAAGACGTCATAAGACGCTCACAAATGCTGACAGGCAACAAGAGCAGGACAGAGGGAGGCAATGGGGCGGCTCCAAGAGAAGAGGAGAAGGCATTGAGAAGCCACTTCTTGGGGCTGCATAATCAAAAGGGAAGTTGTGGGCGGTGCTTGGTGGCTGAAGGCAACCATTTGCAAAGGACTCACGTTTCATGGGATCATGTTCCGATTGCCTTGCCTGTGAACAATTCTCCGTATGAATCGTGTTTTCTTTGCCTTTGCTTTGGGGACATTTTGCAGGTCTGTAAATACTACTAAAAGGGGTTTTGTTTTTCCTGCATTTCCAGCCTGCTTGTTGGAAGAGGGGTTTCTCCTTGTGAGTTAACAAGGACTCACGAAGGCTGGGACAGAGCAGGCGGGGCTCATTAAAACCAGGCATCTCTCAACCGTCATTTCAAATGCAGCCACTCTCGTCTCCGTTACCTTCTGATCCACGGGGATCCCCTTATCGCTCGCCGCCGCTTCAGCCATAAGCTCCTTTTTCACTGCAGCACAAAAAAAGGGAAACGGGCTGATGAGGAACAGATTCAGAGTGGAGGACGCAAAGGACGGGGAGTCCCCAAGTTACGACCACAATGGGGCCAACTGTCAAGGGAGTCGTGCCGCAATTTACAATATTTTTTTTAATGCAGTTGTTAAGCGAATCACGGCAGGGAATCCGGTGGCCGTTAAGGAAATCCGGCTTCCCCTGTAGACTTTGCCGGTCAGAAGGCCATCACAGGGCTACACAACGCCGCAACTGCTGACACGCCCAAATTCTGATCCCGTGATCGTGGGGATGGTACGATGAGGGTCGCAAGGGCGAGGACAGATTGCGGAATCCCCTTTTGAAGTGCCCCTGTAACTCTTGAGCGGCCAGTAAGCAAATCACTCTATGTCGAGGACTGCCTATACTGGTAGTCCCCGAATTACGACTGCAACCAAGCCCCAAATTTGTTGTTAAGCAAAAACATTTGCGAAGTGCGTCTTGCACCATTTTACGAGTTTTTAACTTAAGATTGCTGCGGCGGTTAACTTAGTGACACGGTTCTTAAGTGAATCTGGCTTCCCCGCCCCCCCCTTGAGTTTGCTTGTCAGAAGGTCACACACACACACACACACACACACACACACACACACCCGGGATGCTGTGACCGTCAGAAATATGAGTCGTTTGCGGACTTCCGGGTGGCAAGGCGCCGCCGCCGACAGCTGATTTTAGCTTGTCAGCTTCGCGGCTTTGTAGAACCGCCGAAAACAGCGCCGATCAGCTGTTTCGGCGGTTCGGAAGCCCCCTCCTCGGGAGAAGAGGAGGGGGTGAGTATCCAAGTAGGGGAGGGGCTCTCTGGGGCCGCCAGGACTTAAAGTTCTGGCGGCTGGAAGATCGAGCCCCCCCCCGAAGCTTGGATTTCTCCGGGCTGCGCAGATCCCTGCAGCATTGATTTTTTTGGATGCTGAAAAAGCTTTTGATCAATTGGATTGGAAATTTTTGTTGAAAGTATTAGATAAAATGAATTTTGGGGATGAATTTTTACAACCAATTAGGGCAATATACCAGAAGCAAACAGCTCGAATAATTGTTAATAATAGTTTGACTGAAATATGCAATATTGAAAAGGGTACGAGGCAGGGTTGCCCGTTATCACCTTTATTATTTGTTTTAACATTGGAGATATTACTGATTAAAATACGGAATTCGGAAACAATTAAGGGAGTTCAAATAAGAGATCAGGACTATAAATTGAGGGCTTTTGCGGATGATCTGGTTATTACTTTGACACATCCAGAAAATTCTGTTATGGAATTGATGGAGTTAATATTTCAATATGGGAAAGTTTCTGGATTTAAGATTAACATACAAAAAACTAAAATTTTATCTAAAAATATGACAGTATCACAAAAGGTTTTTATAGAAAGCTTAACTGGATTTGAAATTGTTGAAAGGGTTAAATATTTGGGGGTATATCTAGCACCCTCAAATGTTAAATTATATAAAAATAATTATGAAAAGTTATGGAATAAAGTGCAAAAAGAATTGGATAGTTGGAAAAAATTACAACTATCATTATTGGGAAGAATTGCAGCAGTAAAAATGAATGTTCTGCCAAAATTTTTATTTTTGTTTCAAATGATACCCATTCTTAAAAAGGATTCAAATTTGGAGGAGTGGCAGAAGGGTATCAATAAATTTGTTTGGGCAGGGAAAAGGCCACGGGTTAAATTTAAAATTATGCAGGATACACGTGAAAGAGGTGGTCTAAGAATGCCCAATTTTAAATTATATTATGAAGCTGCTGCATTATCAGCTATAAGTGATTGGATTAATTTGACACAGGGGAGACTCTTAAATCTTGAAGGGCATGACTTGTTATTTGGTTGGCACGCATATTTACTATATGACAAAAAGGTAGATAATGTTTTTAAAATGCATATTTTGAGGTATGCTTTGTTGAGAGTTTGGAAAAAGCACAGACAAAAATTAAATTATAAGATACCGTTATGGGCAATACCCAAACACGCAATAGAGAATATAAATGTTGGATTTAAACATGATGTGATTACATATAAGGAAATTTTGACTTTGGAGAGGAATGTATGGTGTTTGAAGTCATACAATCTTTTACGAGAAAAAAAGATTGTACAAACTTGGTTTCAATATGGACAATTACAAGCCAGGTGGAAAGAAGATCAGAAGATTGGTTTTTTGAGGGATGATGAAAATCTGGTAAAACAAATTAGAAATCAGGGACCAGCGCATATCAAACGGATATATCTTGCATTGATAGAGATTGACTCAGAAACAGAAATTGTTAAGGACTGTATGATAAAATGGGCACAGAACATTCAGGAAGTCATCACAATGGACACTTGGGAAAAGATCTGGGTGAGAAATGTGAAATTTACGCAAGCTCAAAATTTAAGAGAGAACTTTTATAAAATGTTTTACAGATGGCATTTAGATCCTAGAAAGTTAGCAAGTAGGTATCCAAACTATCAGCCTAAATGTTGGAGATGTGGTGGCGAAGACGCAACGTATTTTCATATATGGTGGACTTGCAAAAAGATCAAACCATTTTGGATTAAAATCTGGTGGAATATGCAGAAGATATTCAAGAAAAGGATAAAGTTTTGTCCGCAATTGTTTTTACTGGGTATTATTACTGATACTACTGTGTTGGACATTAATTTGATGTTGAACTTAATTACGGCAGCGAGACTTCTAATAGGGCAATATTGGAAGAAGCAAGAACTGCCGACTTTAGAGGAATGGACTTTAAAAGTTTCCAACCTGGCGGAGATGGCAAAGATTTCAGCATATTTGAAAGACCATTCTCAACAACGATATATTGTGGAGTGGAAGAAATGGATTGATTACATTCAGAATAAATATGGGACTAAAAAGTTTTATTTAGCATTTGAATAAGTATATTGCTTGTAGTCAATTTATAAGAGCTAAAGCGCGAGAGAATTAATAGGTTATTATTGTTAGCATATGGGCGTTTATGATTGGTTATTTTATTTTTTATACCTTGTATCTAGCTCTGGGAAGTCCGGGGGGGGAGGGGGGAGAGGGAGGGTAAGAGGGTGGGAGAGGGTGGGGGAGGGGTGGGGAATGGGATGTTATAATTAAAATGTATTGAAAAACTTTTTAATAAAAAAAAAAAAAAAAAAAAAGAAATATGAGTCGTTTGCCAAGCATTTGAATTTTGATCACCTCACCGTGGGGGATGCTGCGACGGCCGTTAAGTGTGAAAAGCAGGTCGTAATTGCTTTTTTTCCAGTTCTGTTCGAACTTTGAACGGTCACTAAATGAATTGGCTTAAGTCGAGGACTATCCATATTCAGGATTTCTAAGTTGCTCAAATTAAATCCAAGCCAGGGGTGCCTATTTTAGTTTGATGCTGGCATCCTGCAACACAGCAAATGCAACAATCCCTCGTGCCAGACTCCTATCTTCCCAGGCTGGAAAGCCTAGTGATTGGATTCTTATGTTCTTCAATAGGCCCACTGAGGCCCCAAAGATGCTTTTTCCCAGAGGCAACTGGACTTTTCTTGTTTTTCTTTGAAGCAGTTTCGCTTCTTATCCCAGAAGCTTCTTCAGCTCTGACTGGATGGTGGGGAAGGGAAGGATTTATACTCCTTGCAGACAGCTGGTCGTTTGCATCCTTTTAGACAGTCGTTGAGGCCACTTGGAGGTTTATCTGTGTCCTCAGGGTCCCCTGAGTGGTGCAAATGGGCGTGGAGCCTTCTTGGAGCTGCTGAGGATACCGTCTATCTCCAGTCTACAACACGGTCCTTTCAGCAACTCCAAGAAGGCTCCACACCCATTTGCACCACTCAGGAATCCCGGAGGACACAGATAAACCTCCAAGTGGCCTCAACGACTGTCGAAAAGAATGCAAATGACCAGCTGCCTGCAAGGAGTATAAATCCTTCCCTTCCCCCACCATCTGGTCAGAGATGAAGAAGCTTCTGAGATGAGAAGCGAAACGTCTTCAAAGAAAAACAAGAAAAGTCCAGTTGCCTCCTGAAAAGAAGCTCCTTTGGCACAACTAAGGACCTGGAAGACTGAGAAACTCCACGGACACTGCCAGCTTCAAACATCCGCCAACATCAAATAATTAGCATAAAGCCCAGGGGCTGCCCCAAAGAAGAGGCAGTCAAGCTATTCTCCAAAGCTCCCGAAGGCAGGACAAGAAGCAACGGATGGAAACTAGTCAAGGAGAGAAGCAACCTAGAACTAAGGAGGAATTTCCTGACAGTGAGGACAATTAGCCAGTGGAACAGCCTGCCTCCAGAAGCTTTGAATGCACCAACACTGGAAGTCTTTAAGAAGAGACTGGACAGCCATTTGTCTGAAATGGTGTAGGGTTTCCTGCCTGAGCAGCGGGTTGGACTAGATGACCTCTAAGATCCCTTCCAACTTTGTTGTTGTTATTATCATTATTATTGTTGTTGCTTATTCTTATGCCTTATGGTTTCATTTCATCCCAGAACCACCCTTGACCACAATCAATCTCCATCCAGGTAGTCCTCCATTTACAGCCAGAAATTACTATTTCTAAGAGGGACAGTTGTTAAGCATGTTTTGCCTTCTTTTCCAACTTTTTTGGCCACAGTGATTCCCCCCCCCCCCCTAAAGTTGTTAAGTTAGTAACAGGGTTGTGACGTGAATCTGGCTTCCCAGATTTTGTTCGACGGAAGGCCGCAAAACGGGATCATGTGAGACAGCAACCGTCGTAAAAACAGGATGGTGGCCAAAGCCTCCAAATTTTGAGCACGTGACCCTGGGGACGCTGCAAGGGTCTTAAGTGTGAAAAACGGACCCAAGTCACTTTTCTCCAGTGCCGTTAACTTTGAACGGTCGCTAAACGAAATGTGTATGTGCGTTTCCTGCAACCCTCCATCGCTACAGAGAAAATGGCCTATGAAACCATTTGTATTTCCTTGTGTTGTGTATGTGTATTTCCTGCACCCCTCTATCGCTACAGAGAAAATGGCTTAAAAAAATGATTTATTCCGTCAACCCTGGGATGAAGGCAGACCGAGATTTTTGCCCACTACTTCAGAAACAGGTTCTGGAAAGATTTCAAGGTGCTGCCATCCTGCAGCGGCTGAAATCCTTCTCCAGCTCCTTCGAACATTTTACCCTGATTCCGGATGGCGTCTTGGGATGAGAGAGGGCGAGGTTTGGGCTTCTGTTCCAGCCGAGCCAAGGCGGCGGCCGCAGCCATCTGAGCCTCGTTGGTGGGGCCTTGCCGACATTTGGGAGCGCCCGGGTTGGGTTTTTCCTTGGTGGATTTTTCCCTGTTGGAGAACAAAGGGAGCGCAAAGGGAGTCAGAAGATTTGAGGAGCACTCACAAAATGCTGGGAAGCTCTAACTCGGGGGTCTTCCAACTTGGCCCTCCAGGATTCCTCAGCCAGGAAGTTGACGTCCGCCAGTCATAAAAGGGCCAGGTTTGAAGACCCCTGCTCTAACTCTATGTATTAGTCTATTCAAGGTTGACACAGCCTTCCATCCTTCCCAGGTAGGTAAAATGAGGACCCAGATTGTTGGGGGCAATAAGCTGACTTTGTAATAATGCCGCTTGGGGTGTGTGTGAAAGCCGTAACAAGCAGGCATATACATAGAATGAAGGCTACTGCTAAGCTTGTAAGCCGCCCTGAGTCTTCGGAGAAGGGCGGGATAGAAATGTAATAAAAATAAATAAATAAATAAATAAATAAATATTATTCTATTCCAGGGCTCTTAAGACTTCGCCCTTTTACGACTGGTGGACTTCAACTCCCAGAATTCCTCAGCCAGGCACCCTGGCTGAGGAATTCTGGGAGTTGAAGTCCACCAGTTGTAAAAGGGCGAAGTTCGAAGACCCCTGCTCTATATGTATTAGTCTATTATTCTATTCCAGGGGTCTTCAAACCTGTCCCTTTTACGACTGGTGGACTTCGTCTCCCAGAATTCCTCAGCCAGCGTGCCTGGCTGAGGAATTCTGGGAGTTGAAGTCCACCAGTCGTAAAAGGGCCAAGTTCGAAGACCCCTGTTCTATTCTACAGAGAGAAAGAGACAAACCTATTCATATAGAGGGGGTGGTCCCAGGCAACTCAGGAGCAAATACAGAGAAATGAACAGAAAACGGGAGTCACATTGGGGCCTGTGGCTCATTCTGACATACCCAGGCTGAGCAAACAAGCCAATGCAATGTGGGCCCTCTCCAAGCAGCTGTGTTTCCCCCCCCTCCCATGTCACACCTCTCCCTACAGCATCATAAAGGGTCTACTTTTAAATTGTGCAGTCCGGTTTTTAAATTGCCAGCAGCCCAGCTGGATTAAAGCCCGACAAAGCTCTGAAATTAAGACTTCTCCTTCATGAGAGACCATCACCGACATAGTTTGGATTCCTGTATCCCAAAGAGGAAGAGCAGATCTCTCTCTTTTTAAAAAAAAAAAAAAAAAAAAACAATTGTATTAAAGGTTAGGAAGATCAAGATACAAAGTTTAACACAAAATAAGGAAAACGTAAAATAAGTGCAAGGAGAACACAATCCTTCTTTTTCACCCACACGATAAAAATCCTGTGAAGTGAGTTGGGCTGAGAGCAAAACTGACTCAGAGTCCTTCACATGGCTTTCATGCCTAAGGCAGGACTGGAACTCACCGTCTCCTGGTGATTGGCCCAAAGTCACCCGACAGGCTTTCACGTCTTAAGGCGGGACTAGAACTCACCGTCTCCTGGTGATTGGCCCAAAGTCACCCGACAGGCTTTCATGTCTTAAGGTGGGACTAGAACTCGCCATCTCCTGGTGATTGGCCCAAAGTCACCCGACAGGCTTTCATGTCTTAAGACGGGACTAGAACTCACCATCTCCTAGTGATTGGCCCAGAGTCACCCAAGCCAGATTTTATGTCTAAGGCAGGACTAAAACTCAGACTTCTGGGGTTTTGCCCAAAGTCACCCAGCTGACTTTCATGCCTAATGCAGGA
>JAKJMR010037799.1:0-10809 GCA_024449315.1 Daboia siamensis | reverse complement strand
GTGCTAGAAGGGAGTCTGGGGTTTGTGGAGTGGAGGAGGAAGGGGACCGTGGGGTCCTTGGTGCTCTCTGAACTGGGTGGTTTCATTGCAGACATTTCATGACCCAGCTAGGTAACAGCATCAGTGCTGGAAGGGAGTGGGGTTTGTGGAGAGGAGGAAGAGGACGATGCCTGTGGGGTCCCTGGTACTGTCTGAGCTTAGTCGCTTCCTTAAGACATTTCATGACCCAGCTAGGTAACTTCATCAGTGCTAGAAGGGGAGTCGGTGGGATTTACTTTCTTGTTTATAAGCAAGCGGCTGGTCCTGTCAGTGTTGGTGGGAGCGTTCTTGGTGGCACCTTGATTACGCTGCTGTATGTTGTTAAGTTTGTTGGTCTGAGTTGGTAGTGCGGGCCGCTGTATATAAACAAGAGAGCAAACGTTTCTAGCGCTGATGACGTTGCCCAGTTGGGTAATGAAAACACTGCAAGAAAACAAGCTCAGAGGGCACCAAGCACCCCACAGTCCTCCTCCTCTCCACAAATCCCTCTGCCTTCCAACCCTGATGACGTTAGCTAGCTGGGTCATGAAACGTCTGCAAGAAAATCACCCAGCTCAGAGAGCACCAAGGACCACACAGTCATTGTTCTCCTCCTACTCCTACTCCTCCTCCTCTTCTTCTTCTTCCTCCTCCTCCTCCTCTCCACAAACCTCTCTGCCTTCCAACCCTGATGACGTTAGCTAGCTGGGTCATGAAACGTCTGCAAGAAAACCACCCAGCTCAGAGAGCACCAAGCACCCCATAATTCTCCTCCTCCTCCTTTTTCCTCTGCCCTGCAAAACCCCACATTCGCTTCTAGCACTGAGGAGGTTACTTAATTTGGTAATGAAACATCTGCAAGAACACCACCCAGCTCAGAGAGCGCCCAGGATCCCACCGTCCTTCCTTCCAGCACCAATGACGTTACCTAGTTGGGCAGTGAAACGTCTGCAAGGAAGCAACCGAGGACCCCACGGTTCAGCCCTGAGCCCCAAATACTCACTCAACAGAGGTCTCTCTGCTCCAGGAGCTGCACCTCAACCTTTTTCTGAATTCTAACTGGCCTCCCCAAGCGAACCTTGCGGTTTTTCTCCTTCGGGGTAGCCCCAAGGAAAAGTCTGCCAACTTCCCCGCTGTTCCCCCTTGTGTTCTCGTTGCCCCCTCCAAAAGCTCCAATCCTGTTCCTTCTGGACTTTCCAACAAGCGCCCTCCGCCCCATCGGGCAGGAGGAAAAAAAAAAAGAGCAGTGAGCGCAGAGATCTAATTCAGCCCCCGGCATTCTGGTTCACTTAAGCTTTGCTCAAGGAAGCTCTAAATCTTTGGCGGCGAACCTGCGGCACGCGTGCCCCAGGTGCCACGCAGAGCCCATTCTGCGGGCACGCGCGCCATTGCCCCAGCCCCAGCCCTTCACCTGGCTTTTATAAAACCTTTTCGCTTTAGGCCTCCGCCGCCGTGTGCAAAAAAAAAAATAAAAAGTTCAATCAATCATTTCAACTTCTCGCGGGGGGAAGAAAAAAAAAAGATCTCGCAAAGCTGGAATTGATTGATTGAACTTTTTAATCCCACCCAGCCTGCCGCTACCGGCGCAGCCACGCCCACCCGAGGGGCCGCACCTACCCGGCGATACGTAAGTGGGTTTTGGGTTGCAGTTTGGGCACTCGGTCTCTAAAAAGGTTCGCCACCGCTGCTCTAAATGCTCCAGACTTTTCGTCGTTCATCCGGCCTTGTGCTTCTCAACCTTGGCCGTTCGAAGATACGTGGACGACTTCGGCTTCCGGAATTCCCCAGCCAGCCTTGACGACGTCGGGCATGATTTAGCCTGCTCCAAGATCAAGAAGTGATCTTTGCAAAGATGCTGCTGCAAGAAAACAACCCAGCTCAAGACAGTACCCAAGGACAACCCCCCCACCACCAGTTCTTTTTCTCCTCCACTGCCCAACACTGATGGTGTTACCCAGCTGGGTCACGAAAGCGCCAAGGACCCCCTACAGTTCCAGCGCCGAGCTTCAAGTATTCCCCCGTATCAACGGGAGACTTGAGAAGAGACGAGTCACGGGGGGATCTCCAGCAGCTCAGCCCGTGGCTATTTTGCTTTCTTAAAATTATCCAAAGGAGATGTTGGAGGTCTCAATGCCAGGAACAGAAGCCCTGGGGGGTTTTTTGGGGTGTGTGTGTGCAAGTCTTGGCTCACGCGGGGAGTAGCCGTTGCAGCCATTAAAATAACTTAACCAACACCCCACCACCAAGCACGCAGCCAAATCAAACGCTTGAAACAGCGGCCTTTCTCTTAAACACCATCCAAACGGTATTAATTGTAGAGTTTTTATATACCTCACGCTTTGGTTTCGAGTGTGCTCGAAACAAGAAAAGACACACGACTTGAATCCAGAAGGGGGGGAAAAAAAAGTGGGGTTTTATTTGTGGGGGGGCGGTGGGGGGAAGAGAAGAAAAGGACAGCATTTTTTGCAAGTGGCTTTCCGCAGGCTGCATTTCAACGGGGTTAAGAGTGGTTTCCAACTTGAAAAGAGACTCCAGGGATCCAAGGGGTAAGAGGTAAAAGATAATAATAATCCCCGTTTGATGCGCATCTTTGCGTATTGTTAAGAGTGGTGTTAAATCTGCCCACTGAACTCCGATTGGCCGTAACGAGGCTCTTAATTTGATGAAAGAGTGGAGCCACCAACAAAAATTGTTGACCCCCCCCCCACTGCTCAAATTGGGTGGGGCTTATGTGGCTCTACCTTTTAATTTCATCTACTTGCCCTGCCCCACCGACGAAAACCTAAACCAGGGTCTAAAGCAGCGTTCCTTACTCCTCCTCGCTAGGAACGAACAGCGGAAGTAGGCAGGGAGTAGCTAGTCCACAAAAAATGGGGCAGAGAGAGAGAGAGACCCACGATAGCTTGTACTGCTTGGAGGCAATTGCTCCAACATCTGGAAGAACTCCCCGACATCAACAGCTGCACAGGATTTTTATAAATACGTGTGTGTGTGTATTTCTTGCAACAATTCCTGCCCCAAAACAAGCCTCCGTAAAAATGCTGGGTGGGCGGCAGGGGGAAACGACGAGACTGGGTCCTTCAGAACTCTTTCCCACAACCTATAACTTAAAGAGCAGCCGACACGCAGGTCGGCGACGGTAGTGTACGTACATTCCTTCTCCCGTAAAGCGAACGGCTTAACTATGACCTAAAATAATAGTAATAATAATAAAAAAAACCCACCACTAACGTGATTCAGGACCTCGTGCGGGCCTAGCCTCGCTCGTCGAACAAAGTGCTCGGTGCAAGCCACGATCGGCCAGCGTAAACCGGGGGAGCGTTTTTAGCAAACAACTCGCCCGTTTGCCGGGCCTCGCCCTGGCGGCCCGCCTCTTTTTCCCACCCCAAGCTAGGGAAAAAAAACCAGGAAAACGGAGATCTATGAAGCTTCCAAAAGAAAAGAAAATAGAAGCTGCCACGCTGGGAAAATATCCTTTTTTTGCCCTCCCAGGTTGGAGAGCTCCAGCTGCCAAGCCTGGGGAAGCCCGCTCTTCTCCTGGGCGAGCTGCCCCTCTCGCCAGGGAGCTCAAAGCCGGCTAGGAAAGTCACGTCTGTGGCTCTTAACGGGCGCAGAAGACCAGGCGCGGGGGAAGTCGAGAGGCTGGCTTCAGGAGAGGCGGGGACCACACAGGACGGAGCCGGATCCAACCCCATTGCGCCTTTTATTTTCAGGAGAGCATCTGCACCGTCAGCAGCAGGTCGGGTTTGAGCACGCTTCCCATGTGCTCGCCCCGGGAGGCTTTGATATCCGCCATGACCTCGGCGTCCCAGACAAAGGTCAGCAGCGCGGAGGGCACCTGGAAGGAGGGAGGGAGGGAGGGAGGGGGAAAAAGAGAGCAGCTTAGCGGGGGCTTTTCTCGAGGAAGCAGGGCAGGCGCAGGTTGTGGGGACTATGGCAGGGAAAGTCGTAAAATGGAGCAAGACCCAAGAAATGGAAAACTTGGGCCTGAGCTGTCGAGTCGAGAACAACCGATAGCCCCTTCGGTGGAAAACGTCTTTAAACCAGGCCGATATTCAGAGAGGTTATCCGCCTCGGAAGTAGCCCGTGTGATTATTATAAAGATCATCACAGAACTTTTTAAGACGTAATGCAAAATTTATTTATTTATTTATTTATTTTATTACATTTATATACCGCCCTTTCCCGAAGGACTCAGGGCGGTTTACAGGGTAATTAAAAAACACAGATATAAAAGTTAAAAACAAATTTAAAAAAATTATATTAATCCCTGTATTAATAAAAAAAACCCAGTTCAAATTAAGATTAGACTAAATTAAAATTAAAAATTCTCAGCCTGGGCCAGAGAGCTCGAAGAGCCAGGTCTTCAGGTCCCGACGAAATGAACGGAGGTCGGGGGCAGTCCTCAACTCCACCGGCAGCTGGTTCCAAAGGGCAGGCGCACCCACAGAGAAGGCCCTACCCCTGGGTGTCATCCGCCGGCAATCTCTCACCGGCGGCACCCTGAGAAGACCCTCCCTGTGGGAGCGCACTGGACGAAGGGAGCTTGATGCCGGCAGCAGGTGTTCCCTCAGATATCCCGGACCCAAGCCATTTAGGGCTTTATAGGTCATCACCAGCACCTTGAATCTGGCCCTATAACATTTAGAACATCTAGAAAGAGTGCAGAGAAGAGCAACCAAGATGATCGGGGGACTGGAGGGTAAAACGTATAAGGAACGGTTCCTGGAATTGGGAATGTCCAGTTTAATGAAGAGAAGGACCAGGGGTGACAGGACAGCAGTCTCACAATATTTGAGGGGCTGCCCCAAAGAGGAGGGAGTCAAGCTGTTCTCCAAAGCCCCCGAAGGCAGGACAAGAAGCAACGGATGGAAACCAATCAAGGGAGAGAAGCAACCTGGAACTAAGGAGAAACTTCCTGACAGTGAGAACAATTAACCAGTGGAACTACCTGCCTCCAGAAGGTGTGAATGCTCCAACACTGGAGGTTTTTAAGAAGAGACTGGGCAGCCATTTGTCTGAAATGGCATAGGGTTTCCTGCCTATACCCTCCTCCTCCTCCTCCTCCTCATTATTGTTAATCATCATCATCATCATCTCTATAATGATAGTGGGGGGGGGGAGAAACTTGTACAGCTTAGAGGAGGCAAAATTGTGCTCGGAGAAACAACACAGGTAGTCCTCGATTTACGACCACGACAGAGCCCAAAATTCCTGCTGCTGAGACATTTGTTCAGTGAATTTTACCCCCTTTTTCCGGCCTTTCTTGCCACCGATGTTAAGTGAATTGCTGCGGCTGTTAAGTTAGCCCCACGGTTGTTAAGTGAATCTGGCTTCCCCCATCGATTTTGCTTGTCCAAAGTTTGCAAAAGGGGATCACATGACACACACCCCCCCCCAGGACGCTGCGACTTGTCATAATTATGAGCCAAGTGTCCAAATCATGATCACGTCAACTGCGGCGGGGATGCTGCAACGGTCCTAAAGTGTGAAAAACGGTTATAAGCCGCTTTTTCCAGGGCTGCGGTACTTTCGAAAAGTCACTTAAAGGCACAGTTGTAAGTCGGGGAACCACCTGTAGCCAGTGGTGGGATTCAAACACCTGAACAACTGGTTCTATTATGGGATGCAGGCCTGGTCCTCCGATGCCTAGAACAGACTTCCGGAAGTGGTATCCATGCACTTCCGGTGGGTCGTTCTAGGCCTGGGAGGCCACACTCGTCCTCCGATGGCTAGAACAGACTTCCAGAAGTGGCATCCGTGAACTTCCGGTGGGCCGTTCTAGGCCTGGGAGGCCTCCTCCACTCCTCTGATGCCTAAAACAGACTTCCGGTGGGCCGTTTTAGGCCTGGGAGGCCTCCGAGGCCTAGACTGGACTTCCAGAAGCCAGCAGGTTCTCCAAATTCAGATAAATTTAGCTACCGGTTCTCCCGAACCGGTGCAAACCGGCCGAATCCCACCACTGCCTGTAACGCAACTGCCCACCTTGACAGGGAGATGAGGCCTCCGTTGTTTTAATTCCCAAAACTCCAGGCCAAACCTGGAGAACAGTTCCACGCAGTATTAACCTCGTGAACTCTCAAGCTTCCTCCTTCCGTTGTGTAATCAAGGTGGACAGCGATTAATATTTATACGTTGCATATATGTCGTATGTAAAAGGTAAAGGTTCCCCCGCACATGCGTGCTAGTCGTTTTCCGACTCTGGGGGCCGGTGCTCATCTCCGTTTCAAAGCCGAAGAGCCGGCGCTTGTCCGAGGACGTCTCCGTGGTCATGTGGCCGGCATGACTAGACGCCAAAGGCGCACGGAACGCTGTTACCTTCCCACCGGAGCGGTCCCTATTTTTCTACTTGCATTTTTTACGTTCTTTCGAACTGCTAGGTGGGCAGAAGCTGGGACGAGTAACAGGCGCTCACCTCTGTTACGCGGCACTCGGGATTCGACCCGCCAAACTGCCGACCTTCTGATCGACAAGCTCAGCGTCCCAACCCACTGAGCCACCGCGTCCCTTCATGTCGTATACAGCATGTTTTAAATGTGTGTGATGTACACTGGGAGAGCAAGCAACTAAATTTCCTTTTTAACGTGTGCCGTTGTACCCACCGGAAAAAATGGCAATAAAGGTTATCTGATCTAAGCAGAGGCCTCCACCCACCCACCCCCTCCAAGGAAACTGGACACTTACCAGCCCGCACTCGTTGAGGGCCAGGCTCTCGTCGGTCAGTTTGTGGCCCCCGGGGGCCAGCAGCTCAAACGGCAGCCAGTCATTCTGCAGAGTCTCCCGCACAAACTGGAACAGAGTGGAAACCGGCTCTCGGGCGTAAAACGTCCCTGCAGGAACAGAAAAAAAAAAAAAAGACTTCTTAGCTTGAGTAGGGACTGTGTTCATTTAACGACTGCAACATCTGCTTAATGACATCCTGGGGGGTAAAAAAAAACCCGCAAAGTGAAGCACAGGCCCATGGCAAGTACAGATAGTCCCCAGCTCACAACGGTTCACTTAGCGACGGTTCAAACTTACAACAGCCTTGGAAAAAGTGACTTACGGCCGTTTTTCACACTTATAACCTTGGCGGCATTCACACACGCGCACACACACACACACACACACACACACACCCCATGGTCATGTGCTTTACCTTCAGAGGGTGGAAAACTGACTCTTACTTATGACAGGGTCACGTGATTTCCCTTTTACGACCTGACCATGGGGAAAACAGATTCACTTAACGACCGTCTCACTCATTTCACACCCGCAGTGACTCGCTTAACAGCCCCGTGGCAAGAAAAGCTGCAAAAGGGGGCAAAACTCACTTAACAAATGTCTCGCTTAGCAACATAAATTTCGGCCTCCATCGTGGTCGTAAGTCGAAGAATAACTGTAGCTTAACAATCGGCATGACTGAACAACCGTAATTCCGGACTCAATTATGGTCGTTAAGTCGAGGACCACCTGTTAAGTAAGGACTAGACCATAGAGACCAGCCGTGGTTCTTCAGGGTTTCACGTTGGACAAATGTGACAACTTTTAAGACTTCAACTCCCAAAATTTCTGGGCGCTCCTGGGCTAGGTGCATCGAACACCCGACTCCAGCAAGCCTTCGCTCACTGGGGACCGACTGCAGGCAATCCTCGACTTATAACTGTTTATTTAGGGACTGGTCGAAGTTACAACTACACAGAAAAAAGTGATTGATGACAGGTTTCCACGCTTGCGACCGCTGCAGCATCCCAGGGTCACACGATCAAAATTCAGATGCTTGGCGACTGGCTCCCATTTAGGACAATCGCAGTGACCCAGGTCACCTTTTGTGAACTTCTGACAAGCAAAGTCAATGGGGAAGCTGGTTTCACTTAACAACCGTGAAGAACTGTGATGACCCAGTGGTTAGAATGCAGTCTTGCAGGCTAACTCTGCATTCCCACAGCCTGGGGTTCGATCCTGACCGACTCAAGGTTGACTCAGCTTTCCATCCTTCCGAGGTCGGTAAAACGAGAACCCGGATAGGCTGACTCTGTAAACAGCTTAGAAAGGGCTGACCTGGACTGACAGGGATTTTAATTATGTTTTTAATTTTTTAACTATAATTTTTATTTTTATTTTAATTTTAATTTATTGTACAGGGGCCTTTAATTTTAATTTTATCTTAACTTCTGTATTTATTGTGTGTTATTGTTGTTAGCCGCCCTGAGTCCTTCGGGAGATAGGGCGGCATATAAGTCCCAATAATTAAATAAATAAATAAATAAATAAATAAATAAATAAATCACTGTGAAGCGCTATATAAATCTAAGTGCTACTGCTATCTATCTGTCTGTCTTCTGCCTATCTACCATATCTGGCTAAGACTGCCGGTCGGTCTGTCTGTCTATCTTCTCTCTCTCTCTCTCTCTCTCTCTCTCTCTCTCTCTCTCTCTCTCCAGCCCTGGTGGCCCAGTGGTTAGAACGCAGGCTTGCAGGCTTACTCTGCGTTCCCACTGCCAGCGGTTCGATCCTGACCGGCTCAAGGTTGACTCAGCCTGTCATCCTTCCGAGGTCGGTAAAATGAGGACCCAGATTGTTGGGGGAGCAACAGGCTGACTCTGTAAACCGCTTAGGGAGGGCTGTAAAGCGCCGTGAAGCGGTATATAAGTCTCAGTCCTATTGCTATTGTTAATTGTGACAAAAAAGGTTGATAAAAGGGGACCAAGCTCAATTAAGAACTGCCTTGCTTAGCAGGGATGGATGGATCTATCTGTCTGTCTTTTAAGTTCTATCTACAAATATATTTATTTTATTTTATTTTATTTTAATCCCATTTATATCCCACCCTTCTCCGAAGACTCAGGGCGGCTTACAAGCTTAGCAGTAGCCTTCATTCTATGTATATGCCTGCTTGTTAGGGCTTTCACACACACACACCCCAAGCGGCATTATTACAAAGTCAGCTTATTGCCCCCAACAATCTGGGTCCTCATTTTACCTACCTTGGAAGGACGGAAGGCTGAGTCAACCTTGAGCCTGGTGGGACTCGAACCTGCACTAATTGCAGGCAGCTGGTCTTACTTAAGGAGGCATTAGCCCTCTGCTCCACCAAGGCTCTATATCTATCATCCATCTATCTATCCATCCATCCATCCATCCATCCATCCTAAGACTGCCTATCTACCTGTCTATGTCTATATTCTCTCTCCCTCTCTCCCCCCCCTCTCTCTCTCCCTCTCTCTCTCTGCCCAGTGGTTAGAGTGCAGTATTGCAGGCTGACTCTGCCCACTGCCAGCAGTTCGATCCTGACCGGCTCAAGGTTGACTCAGCCTTCCATCCTTCTGAGGTCGGTAAAAGGAGGACCCAGACTGTTGGGGGGGGGGGGCAAATATGTTGACTCTGTAAACCGCTTAGGGAGGGCTGCAAAGCACTGTGAAGAGACACGTAAGTCTAAGGGCTATTGCTGCTCTCTTCCTGCAGTGATTCGCTTGACGGCGGCGGCAAGAAAGGTGGTAAAAATGGGGCAAAATTCGCTTCACGGCTGTCCCGCTTAGCAACGGAATTTTTGTTTTTGGCTCGCTGGTGCTCCTACGTCGAGGGCGACCTCTTCCGCGGAGCCAACCGCCAGGGAACCCTAACCCTAACCCCACTTTACCTTGCAGGATGTACCCGTCAGGGAAGCGAACGCGCAGGAGGGTGTAGTTGTATCTGCGCAGCTCCCGTTGCTCCTCCTTCTCTCGCATGGCTTTCGTCCTCAGCATGGAGGCCTTCTCAACCGCTTCTGTCCTTCAGAGAGAAGAGAAGAGGGTCAAAAGGGGAAAGGGCAGATAGGTCCCCGACTTAACAGTAATAATAAAAGTTGGAAGGGACCTTGGAGGTCATTTAGTCCAAACCCCTGCTCAGGCAGGAAAGGCCTATAGCATTTCGGACAAAGGGCTGCCCAGTCTCTTCTTAAAGACTTCCAGCGTTGGAGCCATTCACCGCTTCTGGAGGCAGGTAGTTCCACTGGTTAATTGTCCTCACTGTCAGGAAGTTTCTCCTTACTTCCAGGTTGCTTCTCTCCTTGATGAGTTTCCATCCGTTGCTTCTTGTCCTGCTTTCTGGTGCTTTGGAGAACAGCTTGACTGCCTCTTCTTTGGGGCAGCCCCTGAGATACTGGAAGACCGCTATCATGTCCCCCCTCGTCCTTCTCTTCATTAAACTAAGACACCCCCAATTCCAGCAACCGTTCCTTGTATGTTTTAGCCGCCAATCCCCTGGTCATCTTGGTTGTTCTTCTCCACACTAGAAAGAGTGCAGAGAAGAGCAACAAAGAGGATTACAGCACTGGAGACTGAAACATATGAATCTCAACCTCCTTTTTTACATTGTGGTAACCAAAACTTCCTTCATCCAAGTCTCCCCCGCATCCTTCTCTGGTGCCCGGTGCCTCGTGACTTCCGGGAATGGCGAAGCAACACAATACGTAAACGGCCAAAAGAAGAGAAGGTTCGGTTTACAAAACTGCACATTTCTCCTGTAATTTCCTATTCTATGCTGACTGGAGCCCAATGTTCTCGGAACCTTTTTCTTACAAAGTGCCACATGGGTCCTCAAACATTATCTTGGCACAGGGCTAGGCAACCTCGGCTCTTTTATGACTCGCGGACTTCAACTCCCAGAATTCCTGAGCCTGTCTGGCTCAGCTTGGAAACCTCTCCCTTTCCCCTCAGCGTGGCTGGCTCAGGAATTCTGGGAGTTGAAGTTCACCAGTCATGAAAGAGCCAAGGTTGCCTACCCCTGGCCTAGGCCTAGGCGGCTTTATGACTCGCGGACTTCAACTCCCAG
>JAKJMR010037798.1:4997-19584 GCA_024449315.1 Daboia siamensis | reverse complement strand
GACTTTTCTTGTCAGAAGGTTGCAAAAGGAGATCACGTGGCCCCGGGTCACTGCGACTGCCATAAATACATGCCAGTTTCCAAGTGTGTAAATTTTGATCATGTGACTATGTTGATGCTGCAACGGTTGCAAGTCTGAAAAATGGCCATAAATTAGTGCCGCTAGAACTTTGGTCACTAAACAAATGGTTGTAAGTCAAGGACTATAGTTGCTTGAGCTGTGGGATAGGTGATGATAGCTCACTGTAAGAATCTAAGGACTCATATTAACAGGTCAAACCTTACATTATGTCATAATTTATGTAAGTATGTGGAATAACTAGAGAAGGTTGGGTTCATTCCTGTCACTAAGCAGTATTAAATCATGGTTTAATAATGCCTGTGTCCTAGTTCATATAGCAGTCAAAAGGAAGCAATTATATGACTTAATGTTATGCCTGAATTCAGCTATATTATTTGCCTCTGGTACTGGAGAAAATATTGTGGATACAGAACCGCCAAACTCATGGCTGGTATTGATAGTTTTATATTTTTGAATTTGTCAAAATTCCCTTTTGGAGCTAAATTAACAGCCTTCTCTGTGTCTTACATTAATAAATTTAATTGTCAATTATGTTTGGATACATTTGCATGGCTATTAATAGATTCCTGGGTGGCTTACAAAGCCAAAGGCCAAAATACAATTTAAACATTCAATAATATTACCTTCTAAATGAAGACAGAATCAAACAGTTGTTCCAGAATGAGAAACTACAGTAAATAGAATCTAGGCTTGGTTTAAATTTAAATTATGTTCTAAAAGGCTTCGGTGATTTGAAAGATACATGTGCTCTCCGAAAGGACTTCTTTTGTCTCCAATTTTCTGTTTCAAACCAAAAGCCTTTTTCATCCAGCGTTTTCCCCGCATTGTTCAGGCAGATGCTGTGGGAAGCCCAGTGTGATACTCTCCCACTTGTGTTCCCTAGTTAACTCCTACTAAGAAGCTTTAATGATAATGTGCATCTGTCATCCTTAACACCCTTCAACCTCTTTGTTTTTCCTGAATTTGTCTCATTCCCCCTTCAGAGTTATCCAGTTGCCATTGCTCCATTTGATAGAAGTGAATTCCTTGGTTTAATTATGCCTCATTTTTTTTTTAAAGTACCTGTTCAGACTCTTTAATTACTTCGAATGACTCTAGTTTCTAATATTTTAAGAGAAAAAAGGTTGCCCACATTTGAACCGTGGGCCCCTTAGCCTTACACTATAAAAATTTGACATTTTCCTCACATTCAAAATTAATTATCCGTGGTCTGTGGTCCAGGGTCCACTGATGGGCTGTGAGAATACAGCCATAAATATTGGTTGACATGCTGACAAAGAATCTGGGGACTGTACTCTTAACAGCTACTGCAAGCTTCTCTATCGTTAGTGAATAGTGATGGATTGCAGGTAGAAAGAAATCAGAAACTTTTGTCAGGCCCCACAAACCAAGAACAACACATGGGGTTACTTCTGAGTAGTTTTGTTTGCCTACAGACAGAATCTTGCCAGACTAACGCAGGTATCTGCGCAACTATAGATACATCTGTGAACTGTTAGGGAGGGTCCGTCTTTGCCCCCTTCCTAACAAACTTTCCAAGCTTTGCTGCCCTCTGGAAAGCCACCCTTCCCTCTGTGACTCCAGGCCACATTTCACTACGCATACACACTGCCACAATATCATGAAACTAGACTGTTTTAAATGGGGGACGGTTCTGTGGCTAGAATTCTTGCCATCCCATCTTTTCTCAATAAAACTTGCTAATGAGGAACCCTGTTTAGAATTCTGCTTGGAAAAAGAGCTTGACAATTTAAGTAGCCCCGGATATCGGTGTCAAGCAACTAAAATATTATTTGTCTAGGTGGGAACACAAAAGATCTCCAGGGGTTTGGCCACAATGTCAATTTATGGTCTTGAAAAATAAAATGTTTAATTTGAAACTTTGCGTGAAGCTTGGATGTCAGTTGAAAAGGACGTATGTGTAATATCTGCAGGCTTTCTGTTGCTGATTATTAGCTTGTGTGATAATCCTCCAAAGCAGGGGTAGGCAACCTTGGCTCTTTTTATGATTCGTGGACTTCAACTCCCAGAATTCCTGAGCCAGCCATGTTGCCTACCCCTGCTCTAAAGCTTTTGATGACATTTGGCGATAGTCCGTCTAAAGAAAAAGGTTGTGAATCTGTCTTAACACCACTTAGTTGCCTTATTTTGATAGTAGTCTCTTTATCGAGCATTTGTACAAGAGTGATAAATGTTGACAGATTCCATTCATGATCCCCAGTGTGGCATTTTCCTTTTTAAGGAGCTTGTAGCTTTTAGTGAGCATTTTTTCCCCACTACAAGATTCCTTTCTTGATCAGATGTCAAGGGACTGTCCTGTGCCAGAAAGGTATATATTTTGAAGTAAGAATTATTAACATCATTACTTTTTTATTCAGTCTTTTCGTATAACTCAAGGTGGCAAATACAGCAATAGCACTTGGACTTACATCCCGCTTCACAGTACTTTACAGAGTCAACGTATTGGCCCCAGCAATCTGGGTCCTCATTTTACTGACCTTGGGAGGATGGGAGGCTGAATCAACCTTGAGCCCGTGAGGATCGAACTACTGGCAGTGAGCAGAGTTAGCCTGCAGTGCTGCTTTCTAACCACTGCATCACCACAGCTCATGAACATACCTAATACCTTATTTCCCCAAGAACAACCTCTCTTTGAGATGAGTTGGGTTGAGAGAGAGAGACTGGCTCAAAATCAGCTTTCATGCCCAAGGAATCAAGTTCTCTAACCCATATAGGAAATAGTGTGATGCTGGTTGTTTAAATTTCCATTTTTATAAAGGTGATGGACCTTACACACAAATAATTTGAGGTAGGAAATAAAAATAATTGCAAACCACCCCACGGACTGAGCTGATAAAATAACGGATGCTGCTGCTGATCGCGGTTCTTTTAAAATGATTTGCATGTTGGTTTGTTTTAAACCGGTTTTATCGGGATCGTTGCTTTTATCTGTTGTGAGCTGCTTAGACGTGATGGGCAGCCATACAAATTACCTTATGATAATATTCATTTTATTGATCATTATTCCAGCTCGACTGCCCTTCAAGCGCTTGAATCCCATACCAAAGGAGAAACACGACACAAACCCTGAAGTGAAGAAAGCCAGGAGCGTGCAGCACGTCCTCCATCAAAACACATCCCACTCTGCCTCACCGCATCCATTATCGGACAATGTGGAAAACAGTTGCGAGGAAGCATCGGAGTCACACGTTCCACAACTGGTCAATGGCAAGGGTCCTCTGGATAACTTTGTGCAGAAAAGCAAAAAGAAGGATGCAAGTCAGTCTCTGCTCTTAATAGACTTGACAGACAACCCACCTGACAGACCGAGTGAGAACACGGGCGCCATCCATTCGAACGTCAGAGTAGCATCTTTGGGGGAAACCCCGAAGGAGGAAGAAGGCCAGGCCGGTTCCCCAAATTCCTCTTGTGACACCCAGCTAGATCCTTGTTTAGAAACTTGCTTAGATGTAACAGATAAGGAACTTCCAAGTGCGGGGTCAGCCGGGATTGAAACCAACATTCCCAAGGAGGATAAACCTCAGAATGTCATATTTGAACGGAAAATGCCAGTCGTGGTTCTGGAGGACATCTTGGCCACGAGATCTCCTCAAGCTGCAGCTTTGGAACGGAGCGCATGTTCCGAAAACGAAACCATGGAGTCTTGTCCCGAAGAGGACACACCTTGTACAAATTCCTCCTCAAGTTCTCTCTCTCTCACCAGCTCTCCCGAGTCTCCGGTTACCAAGGAGCACGACGTTACTCCGATAGCTGCTTCGACACCGCTTTGGAAGGTTGGTATCCGCTTCAGGAAAGCCACACCATGGTAAATATAAGAGGGAGTCCTTTTAGTGACCGCTCGGAGTTACAACAGCAGTGAAAAAAGGGATCTATGACGGTTTTTCACACCAGCATTGCAGCATCTGTCACGTGATCAAATTTTAGAGGCTTGGCCACAGGCTCACATTTGTGATGGTTGCAGCGTCCTGGGGTCATGTGATCCCCTTTTGCGACGTGTGTGTGTGTGTATATGTGTGTGTATATGTGTATGTATGTATATGTGTATACATGCATGCATATATACATATGTGTATATATATATGTGTGTGTGTGTATATATATATATGTGTGTGTGTGTGTATGTATATATATGTATATATATGTGTGTGTGTATATGTGTATGCATATGTATGTGTGTATGTATATATATATATATACATATATATATATACATACATATACATGTACATATACATATACATACATACATCATACATACATACATACATACATACATACATACATACATATATATATATTAATTCCATTTATATCCCGCCCTTCTCCGAAGACTCAGGGCGGCTTACAAGCTTAGCAATAGCCTTCATTCTGTGTATATGCCTGCTTATTAGGGCTTTCGTGCTAACTCTAATTCTCTTCTTTTGCCAAGTAGCTTTCTGAGTCAGTGTGTTCAGCTTGCCAGGGGATTCTTCCTATATTTTTGTAAATGATGTTGGGAATTGTAGGATGTCCATTTTTGGTCTCCCGATCTCTAATGATTCTCCTGGCTGCTCTACAATCCATTTTGTTAGATCTGCTTTCTTATAATAATAATAAGTTGTAAGGGACCTTGGAGGTCATGTAGTCCAACCCCCTGCTCAGACAGGAAACCGTATACCATTTCAGACAAATGGCTGTCCAGTCTCTTCTTAAAAACTTCCAGTGTTGGAGCATTCACCACTTCTGGAGGCAGGTAGTTCCACTGGTTAGTTGTTCTAAATGTCAGGAAGTTTCTCCTTAGTTCTAGGTTGCTTCTCTCCTTGACTATCTTCAAGTTTATTCGGAAGCCCTGTAAAATAAAATTATCTTTTCCACTTCCATTGTTGTAGCAAAATAAAATTATCTTTTCCATTTCCATTGTTGTAGCAAAATCTTGTAAGTTTTCTTTCTCTTGTGAAAAAAACTGTTGCATGGAGAGAAGCCTGCTAAGATACTATGGGATATGATGATGCTTTTTTTTTTTTTAACTTGGAAATTGATTTTGGCTTCTTGCTAAGTGCGATAAGGTGCTGACAGATCTTTTATGAAAGGGTTGCAACAGTTCTACAAGAACGCACCCTTTTAAAAACTGAAAACATTTTCTGGATATTTCTGTGGGGAAAAATAACACAGAATGGAAAAGTTTTCACAGTTAACACATAGGATTAGAAAACGTGTCAAATCTGAGCCCTTCCGTAGAATAATAATTTATTAAATTTATATGCTGCCTGACTCCCAGCAACTAAAACGGCTCAGAGTTTCTGAGCTGGCCTCGACCTGTGGCAATGATTGGATTTGATCTGGAGAATGAGCATGGATTTTATGGCGCAAGAAGGAATACGGTTTGAGTGACATCTTGAAAATCTGCAGTGGAGGCGGTGCACTGTATTAACAAAGTGTTTGCGTGGGCACTCGCCTTCCAGTCAGTGTTGACTCTGCCGGGATAAGTCTCTGCCCTTTTTTTTTTTTTTTTTTTTTTTGCAAAATTTCAGAAGTGGTTGCCGTTGCTTCCTTGCTAGGGCTGAAAGTGATTGATCCAAGGCCACCCGCCTGGATTCCTGCCCAGGACAGGACTAATGATCTCCTAGTTTCTAGCCTGTTGTTTTAACTACTAAACTAAATCAACTGTCGATACGGCATTAGTGTTCATAAAAGAAAAATTAACACAGCAAGTGTGCCCCGTTGAGCAGAAAGCCTCAAAAACTTCCGTTTCTGCACGGTTACTGGTGGGACAATATTGGAAGAAGGATAGTTTGCCTACTATAGAAGAATGGGTACTTAAGGTATCGAATCTTGCAGAAATGTCTAAGATTTCTGCTTATTTGAAGGATCACTCGCAAGAAAGATATATTTCAGTTTGGAGGAGATGGATAGATTATATTCAGAATAAATATGGGACATTTAGCTTATGAGTAGATTTTAGATTGTTATTAATTTTAGTATTAGTATTGATTATATTTTCGTTTTAAGTTATATTTTTAATAATTTGTATTTATGTTAAAGGGGAGTTAAAGCACATTATGAATTTGATTAATTTTATAATGGATTATCTTAGTTAGAATATATTATATCTATAATCCTGTATTCAGCTCTGGGAAGTGGGGGGGGAAAGGGGGGTGGTTTGGGGTGAGTGGGTTTTGGGGATATGTATTGTAAAAAATTTTTTTTTGTAAAACTCTTTAATAAAAAAAAAAAAATTCCGTTTCCCTGGAGTAAACCGCAGGAAGTTTCCATAGAACTAGCTGTTCCACAGAACAGATAGGCATGATAGGGAAGCAAACAGCCCCAAGTGAACAGGTTGTGGTGTGGAATTTCCTTTTAATCCCAAAGATGATGGCCATTAAATACTATTTATAGATAACTTTCTAGGGGAATGATGCGACTTGGTACTTTTAAAAAATATATATATTTCAGGAAACAATTCGGAAATTCCTTTGTAGGAATGTCTGAGCTACCAGCCAAAAATTACTAGGTGAGGAATAAGAGGATTGTGTGCTACAATACAGCCTGATAGGTTTGGGTTTTAGGGCTTGTTTTTCTCTAGAAAGGTCTATAGCAGGGGTGTCAAACTGCCCGCCCACGGGCCAGATGCATCATAGAGAAACGGTGCCCACCCCATTGCCAGCAATGGAAAAAAAAAGTCAACGATACGTCACGACACGTCATGTGACGTTGCGAGTTTGACATCCCTGGTCTATAGAGAACGTAGTGCTAAGTCAAGGGGTTTTAGCTTTTTAAATATTGTTTTAATTGTTGGGCTTAATTAATTTAATTTATTTTAATTTTATATTATCTTTTATATTGTATTTTGTGCTGCCCTGTAAACCGCCCTGAGTCTTTCGGGAAGAGGGCGGTATAGAAATCTAATTAAATTAAAATAAATAAACAGATGTACACTCTATTCAAGTAGTCCTTCGTTTACAACCACAATTCAGCCCAAAAATCCTGTTGCTAAACAAGGCAGTTGTTAGTGAGTTGTGCCTCATTTTAAAACAAAGATGATCAGTGGGCTGGAGGGTAAAACATACAAAGAACAGTTGCTGGAATTGGGCATGTCTAGTCTAATGAAGAGAAGGACGAGGGGGGACATATCTCAGGGGCTGCCCCAAAGAAGAGGGAGTCAAGCTGTTCTCCAAAGCACCTGAAAGCAGGACAAGAAGCAACGGATGGAAACTCATCAAGGAGAGAAGCAACCTGGAACTAAGGAGAAACTTCCTGACAGTGAGGACAATTAACCAGTGGAACCACCTGCCTCCAGAAGGGGTGAATGCTCCAACACTGGAAGTTTTTAAGAAGAGACTGGACACCCATTTGTCTGAAATGGTATAGGGTTTCCTGCCTGAGCAGGGGGTTGGACTAAATGACCTCCAAGGTCCTTTCCAACTACTACTACTACTAATTTTTTTTTATTATTATTATTATTATTATTATTATTATTATTATTATTATTATTATTATTATCTTTTTTTGCGACAGTTAAGTGAAACTGCAGTTATTAAGTGAATCATGCACTCATTAAGCAAGTCTGGCTTTCCCCATTGACTTTGCTTGTTGGAAGCCATCTGGAACATTACAAATGGTGATCACGTGACCCCGAACAGGGCAGCTGTCATAAATATGTGCCAGTTGCCAAGCATCTGAATTCTAATCATGACCGTGGAGATGCTGCCACACTGGGAAAATACGAAAAACGGTCCTGTCCTTTTTTTCACCGCTGTTATGATTTGAATGGTCGCTAAATGAATGGTTGCAAGTCAAGGGCTATGGGCATCAGAAAAGCCGAAACTCCAGTTGCTAAATGTCTTCCTGTACAATGTGAAATGAAATTTACACAAAAGGCATCTACTGCTAACTAGTAGACACCTGTGGCTATGTTCTGCTACACTAAAACCATACTTTTTGCTCCTTAAAACCTTCCCCTTTGTAGCAGAAACACTCAAAGGGCTTGAAAAATTACATCCCTAAGCTAACTCCAAAAGCAGACAGGCAGCTGGATCCACTGAATATGAGCCAAGGGTTAGGCATGCTGTCATAGTGTATTGCACAAATTGGTATGTTGCATTTCAACTTCTCCAAAGTGGTCCTGTATTGCAGTGTGTGTGTGTGTGTATTAAAAAACTGCTCTGTTTTGTTATGTCTCTGAATTGCCTGCGTAATGTGGCATATTGCCCATTGTGTACGCGTGGGTTTCGTTTCAAGATACCTATTATAATATGAAGCTCTCCAGCTCATACTTAAAGCGTCCTGTATTGTTTCTGGGAAATAGTTTACTCACAGGCCTTTGGGATTTGTTTGTTGCTGTTCCTTCGTTTGAAACAAAGACCTGAACTGTTCTGTTGGCCAAAATGTAGTTAACTGGCAAGTCTTGTTTTCTTGATTTCACATAAGAATGGGAAAGTCTTGGAGAGAAGCCGTGGTGCCAGTACAATTTGCACTTGTGCCAATCCTAAGTTGGTTTACTGCCTTTTCTGTTCTTGTTCTTCAACAACTCATGGGTCCAGGGCTGGAATTAACAAGCTTCACGGAAAGAATTGGGGAAGATTCTTACCAGGGTATAAATTCAGACCAATTTGTGTTGGGTTAGTTCTTTGCTGCAATCCGAAATATAGCTTTTCTCCTGGCCCCGTTTAAAGTTAAAAGGTTTAAAGTTAACGGGTATGTTTTCTCATTCCAACCAACTAGAATTGGGAGGTGGGGCTATTTTTTCATTTGAAAGATAGCCAGAATAGCAACCTTCAAGCATTGCAGAACATAATCTCTATTCATCACCCTCCAAAACAGTTCGATTTCAAACCCAATTCAGATGAGTGTGTTTAGTTTGCCTATTTGCCGTGAGGATAAAATGGAACTTGTATCTCTTTATATAAATTTTTGCGTTCACTTTACAGCATGGTGACTCGGCTGATGGTTGTTATAAAAATGGTTGTAAGTTGTGAGTCCGGTCACTTGGTGCCTCGACTTACGACCCCAATGACTTACAATCAAAATTCCAGGCTCCGTTGTGGTCATAAGTATCTGCTAAGTAAGAATTGTGGGAGATGTAGTGCCAGCCCAACTCTGATCACTTAGGTTTTCTTATCCACGTTTTAGGGCTGGAATTCATTGCAGACTTAATCATAATCATCATAGTAAAAGTTGGAAGGGACCTTGGAGGTCAGCTAGTCCAACCCCCTGCTCAGGCAGGAAAGCTTACACCATTTCAGACAAATGGTTGTCCAGTCTCTTCTTAAGAACTTCCAGTGTTGGAGCATTCACAGCTTCTGGAGGCAAGGAGTTCCACTGGTTAATTGTTCTCACTGTCAGGAAGTTTCTCCTTAGTTCAAGGTTGCTTCTCTCCTTGATGCGTTTCCATCCGTTGCTTCTTGTCCTGCCTTTTGACACTTCATGTGTCAGAGTTGCTTTTCTAATATATCTTACCTAAAATTCAGCTTTATTTTTGTATTATGATTTCTGAAAACAGCTAGAAAACAATGACTCTAACCTCAGCTGACTCTGTGCTTCCCCTGTTACCTTAAAGAACAGATGAGGAAATCAGATCCCTTGCAATTCCGCCGTAATCTATCTCTCCGTCTTTTTAACATGCCAAAAGTGACTCTTTGGTCTAACTCGGTGATGGCGAACCTTTTAGAGACCGAGTGCCAAGACCGCAACCCAAACCCACTTATGTCTCGTTGGGTGCCAGGTGGGCGTGGCCTATTGGGCGGGTGTGGCTGCCGTGGTAACGGCAGACTGGATGGGACTAAAAAAGTTCAGTCAATCAGTTCCAACTTTGCAAGATGAGAAGTTGAAATTGATTGATTGAACCTTTTTTTTTTTTTTTGCACACGGCAGAGGCCTAAAGCGAAAAAGTTTTATGAAACCCAGCTGAAGGCCTAGGACTGGGGCGTGCCCACAGAGGGGGCACCTCTGCGTGCTACCTGTGGCACGCGTGCCATAGGTTCGCCACCACGGGTCTCACTCATGCTAAGCCAGAATTGCCTTAACTAAAGTTTGTTGAATTATGCTGTAAGTTACGGCTTGCAGAAAGGCAGGTGTCAAGCAATAACATTCTATGTTGTTATGATTTGTGCTCTGTATAAATCTTAATCTCGGTTTTGATTGCTTAAAGAAGTGCTGATGGCATAACTTGCTCCATCCTTGCTGTTTCAGGCTTCTCCAAAAGTGCATCGAAGTTCTGAGGAGAAGGAGAAACTCAAGCTACAAAAGGTGAGATGACTCCGCTGACTAACTGAATTCGCTTGATGACAACTGAAAGTGTTCAGGCCTTAGAAAGCGAGGTGGAAGGCAGCATTAAGTGGTTTTAATGACAATGTCTCTTTGATCATCACCGAAGCAGCCCGAGGGGGTGCTTTGTTTTTTCTTTGTTTTTTTTTTCTTTTTTTGTAAAGCTTTCACGAAAGCCCATTAAAATTTGAGCTACTTTAATTATCAGTCACCATCCTAGAGAAGAATTATCTCTGGTTGCTAAGAGATGATGACACATAACCAGTTACTTTGGCACTCTGGCTGTCCAAGCCCAGAAGCCCGAGAAATATCTTCTTTAATCATTAACAGACGTTTTCTATTTATTTGAGGTCTGAAGCTTTTTTTTATTTATTTTATTTTAATCCCATTTAGGGACGCAGTGGCTCAGTGGGTTAAGACGCTGAGCTTGTCGACCAGAAGGTCGGCAGTTTGGCGGGTCAAATCCCAAGTGCTGCGTAACAGAGTGAGTGCCTGTTACTCGTCCCAGCTTCTGCCCACCTAGCAGTTCGAAAGCACGTAAAAATGCAAGTAGAAAAATAGGGACCGCTACGGTGGGAAGGTAACAGCGTTCCGTGTGCCTTTGGCGTCTAGTCATGCCGGCCACATGACCACGGAGACGTCCTCGGACAAGCGCTGGCTCTTCGGCTTTGAAACGGAGACGAGCACCGGCCCCTAGAGTCGGAAACGACTAGCACGCATGTGCGGGGGAACCTTTACCTTTACCTTTATACCATTTATATCCCGCCCTTCTCCGAAGACTCAGGGCAACTTACAATCTTAGAAGCACAAATCAAATGTGCTTAGCAATAGCCTTCATTCTATGTATATGCCTGCTTATTAGGGCTTTCACACACACCCCAAGCGGCATTATTACAAAGTCAGCTTTGCCCCCAACAATCTGGGTCCTCATTTTACCTACCTCGGAAGGATGGAAGGCTGAGTCAACCTTGAGCCTGGTGGGACTCGAACCTGCACTAATTGCAGGCAGCTGGTGTTACTTAAGGAGGCATTAGCCCACTGCTCCACCAAGGCTCTTAAGTGCTTGTCCCACCCCATTTTTCAGGCACGCGCCTCCCTAATTGTAAATTTTGTCCACCGCAACAGCTCGGCAGAACAGCTACCTGCGGGCAGAAAAAGCCCTCGTTTCTATCGATGCCAACATCTCCAGCCAGGCCAGAAAAGATCTAAATTCCGGGGAAGACGATCTTAAATCAGATGGAATGTGGCCTGACTTAAAAGGCCTTTTCCATCATCCCATGTCTTCCAGGTATTCATGGATAAAATACTTGGCAATATGCAGAGATATTGGGACATCACCTGTTTTAGACTGTTTGGGGGGTTGGCTGTTCTAGTGTTTGGATGCTGTAATTGCCAATCAAAGCAAGACAGCTGCTAAACCAGGAGTAGGCAAGCTTGGCTCTTTGATGACTGGTGGACTTCAACTCCCAGAACTCCTGAGCCAGCCGTGCCGAGGAGAAAGGGAGAGGTTTCCAAGCTGAGCCATGCCGACTCAGGAATTCTGGGAGATGAAGTCCAGGAGTCATGAAAGAGCCAAGGTTGCCTACCCCTGGCCTAGGCCGCTTTATGACTCGTGGACTTCAACTCCCAGAATTCCTGAGCCAGCCACGCTGAGGGGAAAGGGAGAGTTTTCCAAGCTGAGCCATGTTGGCTCAGGAATTCTGGGAGTTGAAGTCCAGGAGTCATCAAAGAGCCAAGGTTGCCTACCCCTGGCCTAAACTGACTGCTCTGGGTAAAGAAAAGACCGTTGTTTCTGTTTGAAACCATTGATGGGCCTCTTGCTAGAAATGGAAAGAAATGAAGATTTAATTTTGGGATTTGATGGCCCGCACTGTTTATGATTATAGAGACACTGCATTGTTGGTTTTAGAGTAAGAGGTCAGTGTATTTTACATCTTTCTCTGTACCGAAGAAAGTTGGGGGTGGGTATTTATTTCCTTTCTCTTTTTTCTTCTTTTGCACTCCTGGTTTTGCTTGCTTTTTAACCTCTGTTTTGCTTTTTTGTATCTTATCTCTTGCCAAAACTTAATACATTTTTTTAAAGCAAGATGCTTCCTCCTTGAGGATACTGCAGAAACAATTATTTGGGGAGTGAGGGTGGGCTTGGAAGGACAGGCTGGAATGAACTTCAGAGTGAAAACCTCCTCCTCTGAGACTGATGGGGTTAAGAATATCTTTAGGCTTACACCAGGAATCAAAATCTGTAACCCCTTTTAAAGTTACTTAATTATTTCTTTGTTTCAATGTTAACAAAGTGGCAAGTGTTGGTCTGAGTCTTCCCTACAGTAGCCATGTTACTTCCCACAGCTATAAAAAAACAGGGAGAATTTTTCAAAAAACAGCAAACCAGGAAAAGATTTGAGGGTGGCAACTATGCCAATGCTTCTTTCAAGATCCCCCAGTGTCAATAAGAATTTCATTTGAAATTTGAAGGGCAGGTACTTTTAAAAAGAGGACAGAAGGAATAGGTGAGTTTGTGTGAGTTTAAACCTTTCCATTGGGTTACGGTATAGGACAGGGGTAGGTTACCTTGGCTCTTTTACAACTCGTGGACTTCAACTCCCAGAATTCCTGAGCCAGCATGAGGGAACTATGGCCCCTTCATGACTTGTGGACTTCAACTCCCAGAATTCCTGAGCCAGCATGAGGGAACTATGGCCCCTTCACGACTTGTGGACTTCAACTCCCAGAATTCCTGAGCCAGCCTGGCTCAGCTTGGAAACCTCTCCCTTTCCCCTCAGCGTGGCTGGCTCAGGAATTCTGGGAGTTGAAGTCCACGAATCATAAAAGAGCCAAGGTTGCCTAGCCCTGGTATAGGGTTTCCTGCCTGAGCAGGGGCTTGGACTAGATGACCTCCAAGGCACCTTCCAACTCTGTTATTCTGCTATCTATAATGTGGAAAGTTTTATTCATTCAGTCTGTGAACATGCAGGTAATCCCCGCTTAATGACCTTCTGTTCAGTGGCCAGAGTTAAAACAGCACTGAACGAAGAGAATTGCATCCATTCCTCTAAGTTCTGCCCGTTGCACTACCCACACAGTTAGGCAAACAAAATTTGGGCCTGGCTGCATTTACGACTGCCTGGCCCATCACCCCCAGCTGACTTGCTTCGTTCTCCATCCGATTTCCCTCCGTTGGGCTCACCATCCTGGTCACGCAGAGGGGAGGAGCTTGGGAAACATATACAGGTAGTCCTCGACCTAACGACCGCGATTGGGGTCAGAATTTCCACGGCTTAAGCAAGGCCGTTAAGCGAGCCGTGCTTGATTTTACCACTCGCCGTGGCTGTTAACGGAATCACACGTTTCTTAAGCCAATCCCGCTTCCTCCGTTGTCTTGGCATATTGGAAGGCGGCTGGGAAGGTCGCCAATGGTGATCACGTGACCCCGGGATCTTGCAGTTGTTACCAACGGATCCCAGTTGCCAAGTTCCCAGGTCTGGATGATGTAACCGTGGCTGTAAGTCTTGAGGACTGGCGATGAGTCACATTTTTCAGTGCAGTCGCAAACACTGAACGGTCGCTAAACAGACGGTTGTAAATTGAGGACTACCTGTGACCCGTCAACACACATTGCACTGCTTGACGGTGGGGGAACGTGACAGCGTCGAGAATTCCTCCTAAAGACACTTGTGGGGTTTTTCTCTCTCTTTTTTTTCTTTTTTAAAAAAAAAAGGACCAAGAACGCGCAGAAAAACTTCAGAAACTGCAAGCTGAACAGGAGGAGAAGAGACAGCTGAAAAAGGAAGCCAAGGCTGCCAAAGAACGTGCCCGCGAGGAGGCGAAGAGGAAGAAAGAAGAAGAGAAGGAGCTGAAGGATAAAGAAAGGAGAGAGAAAAAGGAGAAGGACGAAAAGGAGAAAGCTGAAAAACAACGGGCGAAAGAGGAAAAACGGAAAGAGAGGCAGGAAGCTCTGGAGTAAGTAAATGATCACGGGGGATTGCCGATCAACAAAGCTCTGATGTGCGCTGGGGGTTTCGCTAGCTGGACTTGGCTGCTCTTTTCTCTTGATAGGATCCTAGTCTACTGACTGGCTGCTTTGCTTTAATGCTGCTCAGAGTACCATTGACGAGGACCCTTCCTTCCTTCCTTCCTCCCTCCTTCCCTCCCTCCTTCCTTCCTTCCTTCCTCCCTCCCTCCCTCCCTCCCTCCTTCCTTCCTTCCTTCCCTCCCTTCCTTCCCTCCCTCCCTCCTTCCTTCCTTC
>JAKJMR010037797.1:0-10157 GCA_024449315.1 Daboia siamensis | reverse complement strand
AAGGAAGGAAGGAAGGAAGGAAGGAAGGAAGGAAGGAAGGAAGGAAGGAAGGAAGGAAGGAAGGAAGGAAGGAAGAGATTTCTGAAGGGAACAGACCCATAGCACCTACTTTGCGATCGTCTCCACGCCGAGTTTGACCTTCTCCCGGTCCCTGTTGAACGTGTGGATCTGCATGATGGAGGCGGCTACGGGATCTCTGGCAGCATGCTGGAGGAAGAGGAAGAGCCAGTGAGACAAGCAACTGGCAGAGATTCCCCCACAATCCTCAGAAGAACAAGCTTTACCTCCAGGATGGCGTTTTTGATCTGCGTCTCTCTTCTGTCTTTTCGGACGGTGACGCCGGTCAACGGGCAAGTGAAGTAGACGCCCGAGACAGACAAGGTGGAAGGGTCTTCTTCAACATCAGGTAAGGAATTCTAAGAAAAAAAGGTGAGGACAATTAACCAGTGGAACAGCTTGCCTCCAGAGCAGGGGTCAGCAACCTGAAACAGTGAAAGAGCCACTCGGAACCGGTTCCCTCATAAAAGGAAAAACTGGGAGCCACAAAAAATGTGTGCGCATGTGCGTACATGGGCGCATGCCCAGAACAGGGTTTGACTGAAGAGTGGAGCCAAGGCGAGATATGCACCTACCCTGCATATTTGAATTGATTTATTGAACTTTTTTTTTGGACTACACATGGCAGAGGACTGGGAGCCGCAGGAGATGGCTGAAAGAGCCGCATGCGGCTCCGGAGCCACGGGTTGCAGACCTGTGCTCCAGAGGTTATGGGTGCTCCATCACTGGAGGTTTTTAAGAAGAGACTGGACAACCATTTGTCTGAAATGGGATAGGATCTCCTACTTCAGCAGGGGGGTTGGACTAGAAGACCTCCAAGGTCCCTTCCAACTCGGTTATTCGGTTATTCTGCCTGTATGCAGCTTGCAAAACGGTCGTCAGGGCCTTCCAGCCTTAATATATCTGCTGCCGTGGTTCTGACAGATGAAACTCTTCAAAGAACTTCGAGGCCTTGTTTACTTTAAAGAATCTTTATTCGAGTAGCATGGCATCGGCACGTACAGGGTCGAAGCCAAAATCTGAATTCTCCTCCCCTGAGCACATCGTATCAAAGCACAATTCCCTCCTCTAATTCACAGCCATCAATCACGTTCTCCAAACAGTTTGAAATGCAGTCCTTCCCTCCAGTTCTCCGACAATGCTATTTCTTATCGTCTCTTATTTCAAACAACCTTGAAAAAACACACTGCTACGAGGCTGTTAGGTCTAACTAATTCCCATACACATTCTACCTCCTTCACCCAGCATCGTCTAATTCTAACTCTAAAAGTAACACGCAAGTTAAGGGGGAAATGGCTGCATCTTCATATATTGTCAAAGCAAGAGCATCCGAAGTTAGCAGCGCTGACACCTGCTTCTGATTCTCGGCAGTTGTGCCCACTGCGAGTTGAGGCACTAAGAGGCAGGGTTTAAGGGCTGCAAGCTGGCTAGCCTACCATTACCTGGAGCAACGGCAACAGCTCTCCGCTTCTAGAGCAGAGTAGGCCTAGCCTTTCCTTGCGACCTGGAGGTCACTTCTTCCCGCGTGCAAGAGAGACGCGTCAACGCTGCTAACTTCGGATGTTTTTGCATTGACAACAGATGAATACGCAGCCACTTTCTTCTTTTTTTTTGCTTTTAAGAGTTAAGATGATGCTGGGAGGGGAGGGGGGAACATGCACAAGAGTCTAGCTCAGACATGTCAAACACAAGGCCCGGGGGCCAGATCCGGCCGGCGAAGTGGTTTCATGCGGCCCGCGAAGCCACCCTGGAAACAGGGAGGGAACGGCCCCTACTGCCTTGGCCCTGGCCCAGAGACCCTCCTTCTGCCAGAGACCCTCAGATCTCTCCCACTCCTGCCCAGGCCCCCACAGGCACCCTTGATGCGAATGATGCAGAGCTGGCCACGCCCACCCAGTAAGCCATGTGCACTCTAGCCACGCCCACCCAGTAGGCCACGCCCACCCTGGCCACACCCACCCGGCCCCCTGAGGGCAACCGCAATGCTGATGCGGTCCTCAGTGAAATTGAGTTTGACACCCCTGGTCTAGCTAGACATAACAATACTGGACCTAGTGTGAGAACCAAGGTTATTGAAATAAGAGATGATAAGGAATTGGCGGGCTGAAGAGGTGGAGGGGAAGCCTGCATTTCAAACTAATTGGGGAATGTGATTTATGACAGTTACCTGGAGGAGGGAATTGTGCTTTGATACTATGTGCTCAGGGGAGGGAACTCAGTTTTTGTGCCAATGCTACGCTACTCAAATAAAGATTCTTTAAGGTAAACAATGCCTCAAAGTTCTTTGAAGAGCTCCATCTGTCGGAACCATGACAAGATGTTTCTTCCCACCGTAGCCCCCTAAAAAACACGATGACCTCCTACTCAACTAAGTAGGCCATTCTATGGCAGTGTTGTGATTCCGTGCCAGCCAGTGCACCTGGCAGCTGAGTCCGGGGAATCAGAGGAGGAGGGGGGGGGGGTGCTGGAGAGCTATCGGGAGTCGGAGGAAGGTTCTCACGAGCTCCAGGACTTACAATCTGAGGAAGAGCCTGGTCTCTCCACTCGTGCTCAGGCTGCGACCCAGATGTGCTGGGAAGCTGAGTCAGACTCTGAGGACTCACAGTTGGAAGACGTCATAAGACGCTCACAAATGCTGACAGGCAACAAGAGCAGGACAGAGGGAGGCAATGGGGCGGCTCCAAGAGAAGAGGAGAAGGCATTGAGAAGCCACTTCTTGGGGCTGCATAATCAAAAGGGAAGTTGTGGGCGGTGCTTGGTGGCTGAAGGCAACCATTTGCAAAGGACTCACGTTTCATGGGATCATGTTCCGATTGCCTTGCCTGTGAACAATTCTCCGTATGAATCGTGTTTTCTTTGCCTTTGCTTTGGGGACATTTTGCAGGTCTGTAAATACTACTAAAAGGGGTTTTGTTTTTCCTGCATTTCCAGCCTGCTTGTTGGAAGAGGGGTTTCTCCTTGTGAGTTAACAAGGACTCACGAAGGCTGGGACAGAGCAGGCGGGGCTCATTAAAACCAGGCATCTCTCAACCGTCATTTCAAATGCAGCCACTCTCGTCTCCGTTACCTTCTGATCCACGGGGATCCCCTTATCGCTCGCCGCCGCTTCAGCCATAAGCTCCTTTTTCACTGCAGCACAAAAAAAGGGAAACGGGCTGATGAGGAACAGATTCAGAGTGGAGGACGCAAAGGACGGGGAGTCCCCAAGTTACGACCACAATGGGGCCAACTGTCAAGGGAGTCGTGCCGCAATTTACAATATTTTTTTTAATGCAGTTGTTAAGCGAATCACGGCAGGGAATCCGGTGGCCGTTAAGGAAATCCGGCTTCCCCTGTAGACTTTGCCGGTCAGAAGGCCATCACAGGGCTACACAACGCCGCAACTGCTGACACGCCCAAATTCTGATCCCGTGATCGTGGGGATGGTACGATGAGGGTCGCAAGGGCGAGGACAGATTGCGGAATCCCCTTTTGAAGTGCCCCTGTAACTCTTGAGCGGCCAGTAAGCAAATCACTCTATGTCGAGGACTGCCTATACTGGTAGTCCCCGAATTACGACTGCAACCAAGCCCCAAATTTGTTGTTAAGCAAAAACATTTGCGAAGTGCGTCTTGCACCATTTTACGAGTTTTTAACTTAAGATTGCTGCGGCGGTTAACTTAGTGACACGGTTCTTAAGTGAATCTGGCTTCCCCGCCCCCCCCTTGAGTTTGCTTGTCAGAAGGTCACACACACACACACACACACACACACACACACACACCCGGGATGCTGTGACCGTCAGAAATATGAGTCGTTTGCGGACTTCCGGGTGGCAAGGCGCCGCCGCCGACAGCTGATTTTAGCTTGTCAGCTTCGCGGCTTTGTAGAACCGCCGAAAACAGCGCCGATCAGCTGTTTCGGCGGTTCGGAAGCCCCCTCCTCGGGAGAAGAGGAGGGGGTGAGTATCCAAGTAGGGGAGGGGCTCTCTGGGGCCGCCAGGACTTAAAGTTCTGGCGGCTGGAAGATCGAGCCCCCCCCCGAAGCTTGGATTTCTCCGGGCTGCGCAGATCCCTGCAGCATTGATTTTTTTGGATGCTGAAAAAGCTTTTGATCAATTGGATTGGAAATTTTTGTTGAAAGTATTAGATAAAATGAATTTTGGGGATGAATTTTTACAACCAATTAGGGCAATATACCAGAAGCAAACAGCTCGAATAATTGTTAATAATAGTTTGACTGAAATATGCAATATTGAAAAGGGTACGAGGCAGGGTTGCCCGTTATCACCTTTATTATTTGTTTTAACATTGGAGATATTACTGATTAAAATACGGAATTCGGAAACAATTAAGGGAGTTCAAATAAGAGATCAGGACTATAAATTGAGGGCTTTTGCGGATGATCTGGTTATTACTTTGACACATCCAGAAAATTCTGTTATGGAATTGATGGAGTTAATATTTCAATATGGGAAAGTTTCTGGATTTAAGATTAACATACAAAAAACTAAAATTTTATCTAAAAATATGACAGTATCACAAAAGGTTTTTATAGAAAGCTTAACTGGATTTGAAATTGTTGAAAGGGTTAAATATTTGGGGGTATATCTAGCACCCTCAAATGTTAAATTATATAAAAATAATTATGAAAAGTTATGGAATAAAGTGCAAAAAGAATTGGATAGTTGGAAAAAATTACAACTATCATTATTGGGAAGAATTGCAGCAGTAAAAATGAATGTTCTGCCAAAATTTTTATTTTTGTTTCAAATGATACCCATTCTTAAAAAGGATTCAAATTTGGAGGAGTGGCAGAAGGGTATCAATAAATTTGTTTGGGCAGGGAAAAGGCCACGGGTTAAATTTAAAATTATGCAGGATACACGTGAAAGAGGTGGTCTAAGAATGCCCAATTTTAAATTATATTATGAAGCTGCTGCATTATCAGCTATAAGTGATTGGATTAATTTGACACAGGGGAGACTCTTAAATCTTGAAGGGCATGACTTGTTATTTGGTTGGCACGCATATTTACTATATGACAAAAAGGTAGATAATGTTTTTAAAATGCATATTTTGAGGTATGCTTTGTTGAGAGTTTGGAAAAAGCACAGACAAAAATTAAATTATAAGATACCGTTATGGGCAATACCCAAACACGCAATAGAGAATATAAATGTTGGATTTAAACATGATGTGATTACATATAAGGAAATTTTGACTTTGGAGAGGAATGTATGGTGTTTGAAGTCATACAATCTTTTACGAGAAAAAAAGATTGTACAAACTTGGTTTCAATATGGACAATTACAAGCCAGGTGGAAAGAAGATCAGAAGATTGGTTTTTTGAGGGATGATGAAAATCTGGTAAAACAAATTAGAAATCAGGGACCAGCGCATATCAAACGGATATATCTTGCATTGATAGAGATTGACTCAGAAACAGAAATTGTTAAGGACTGTATGATAAAATGGGCACAGAACATTCAGGAAGTCATCACAATGGACACTTGGGAAAAGATCTGGGTGAGAAATGTGAAATTTACGCAAGCTCAAAATTTAAGAGAGAACTTTTATAAAATGTTTTACAGATGGCATTTAGATCCTAGAAAGTTAGCAAGTAGGTATCCAAACTATCAGCCTAAATGTTGGAGATGTGGTGGCGAAGACGCAACGTATTTTCATATATGGTGGACTTGCAAAAAGATCAAACCATTTTGGATTAAAATCTGGTGGAATATGCAGAAGATATTCAAGAAAAGGATAAAGTTTTGTCCGCAATTGTTTTTACTGGGTATTATTACTGATACTACTGTGTTGGACATTAATTTGATGTTGAACTTAATTACGGCAGCGAGACTTTTAATAGGGCAATATTGGAAGAAGCAAGAACTGCCGACTTTAGAGGAATGGACTTTAAAAGTTTCCAACCTGGCGGAGATGGCAAAGATTTCAGCATATTTGAAAGACCATTCTCAACAACGATATATTGTGGAGTGGAAGAAATGGATTGATTACATTCAGAATAAATATGGGACTAAAAAGTTTTATTTAGCATTTGAATAAGTATATTGCTTGTAGTCAATTTATAAGAGCTAAAGCGCGAGAGAATTAATAGGTTATTATTGTTAGCATATGGGCGTTTATGATTGGTTATTTTATTTTTTATACCTTGTATCTAGCTCTGGGAAGTCCGGGGGGGGAGGGGGGAGAGGGAGGGTAAGAGGGTGGGAGAGGGTGGGGGAGGGGTGGGGAATGGGATGTTATAATTAAAATGTATTGAAAAACTTTTTAATAAAAAAAAAAAAAAAAAAAAAGAAATATGAGTCGTTTGCCAAGCATTTGAATTTTGATCACCTCACCGTGGGGGATGCTGCGACGGCCGTTAAGTGTGAAAAGCAGGTCGTAATTGCTTTTTTTCCAGTTCTGTTCGAACTTTGAACGGTCACTAAATGAATTGGCTTAAGTCGAGGACTATCCATATTCAGGATTTCTAAGTTGCTCAAATTAAATCCAAGCCAGGGGTGCCTATTTTAGTTTGATGCTGGCATCCTGCAACACAGCAAATGCAACAATCCCTCGTGCCAGACTCCTATCTTCCCAGGCTGGAAAGCCTAGTGATTGGATTCTTATGTTCTTCAATAGGCCCACTGAGGCCCCAAAGATGCTTTTTCCCAGAGGCAACTGGACTTTTCTTGTTTTTCTTTGAAGCAGTTTCGCTTCTTATCCCAGAAGCTTCTTCAGCTCTGACTGGATGGTGGGGAAGGGAAGGATTTATACTCCTTGCAGACAGCTGGTCGTTTGCATCCTTTTAGACAGTCGTTGAGGCCACTTGGAGGTTTATCTGTGTCCTCAGGGTCCCCTGAGTGGTGCAAATGGGCGTGGAGCCTTCTTGGAGCTGCTGAGGATACCGTCTATCTCCAGTCTACAACACGGTCCTTTCAGCAACTCCAAGAAGGCTCCACACCCATTTGCACCACTCAGGAATCCCGGAGGACACAGATAAACCTCCAAGTGGCCTCAACGACTGTCGAAAAGAATGCAAATGACCAGCTGCCTGCAAGGAGTATAAATCCTTCCCTTCCCCCACCATCTGGTCAGAGATGAAGAAGCTTCTGAGATGAGAAGCGAAACGTCTTCAAAGAAAAACAAGAAAAGTCCAGTTGCCTCCTGAAAAGAAGCTCCTTTGGCACAACTAAGGACCTGGAAGACTGAGAAACTCCACGGACACTGCCAGCTTCAAACATCCGCCAACATCAAATAATTAGCATAAAGCCCAGGGGCTGCCCCAAAGAAGAGGCAGTCAAGCTATTCTCCAAAGCTCCCGAAGGCAGGACAAGAAGCAACGGATGGAAACTAGTCAAGGAGAGAAGCAACCTAGAACTAAGGAGGAATTTCCTGACAGTGAGGACAATTAGCCAGTGGAACAGCCTGCCTCCAGAAGCTTTGAATGCACCAACACTGGAAGTCTTTAAGAAGAGACTGGACAGCCATTTGTCTGAAATGGTGTAGGGTTTCCTGCCTGAGCAGCGGGTTGGACTAGATGACCTCTAAGATCCCTTCCAACTTTGTTGTTGTTATTATCATTATTATTGTTGTTGCTTATTCTTATGCCTTATGGTTTCATTTCATCCCAGAACCACCCTTGACCACAATCAATCTCCATCCAGGTAGTCCTCCATTTACAGCCAGAAATTACTATTTCTAAGAGGGACAGTTGTTAAGCATGTTTTGCCTTCTTTTCCAACTTTTTTGGCCTCAGTGATTCCCCCCCCCCTAAAGTTGTTAAGTTAGTAACAGGGTTGTGACGTGAATCTGGCTTCCCAGATTTTGTTCGACGGAAGGCCGCAAAACGGGATCATGTGAGACAGCAACCGTCGTAAAAACAGGATGGTGGCCAAAGCCTCCAAATTTTGAGCACGTGACCCTGGGGACGCTGCAAGGGTCTTAAGTGTGAAAAACGGACCCAAGTCACTTTTCTCCAGTGCCGTTAACTTTGAACGGTCGCTAAACGAAATGTGTATGTGCGTTTCCTGCAACCCTCCATCGCTACAGAGAAAATGGCCTATGAAACCATTTGTATTTCCTTGTGTTGTGTATGTGTATTTCCTGCACCCCTCTATCGCTACAGAGAAAATGGCTTAAAAAAATGATTTATTCCGTCAACCCTGGGATGAAGGCAGACCGAGATTTTTGCCCACTACTTCAGAAACAGGTTCTGGAAAGATTTCAAGGTGCTGCCATCCTGCAGCGGCTGAAATCCTTCTCCAGCTCCTTCGAACATTTTACCCTGATTCCGGATGGCGTCTTGGGATGAGAGAGGGCGAGGTTTGGGCTTCTGTTCCAGCCGAGCCAAGGCGGCGGCCGCAGCCATCTGAGCCTCGTTGGTGGGGCCTTGCCGACATTTGGGAGCGCCCGGGTTGGGTTTTTCCTTGGTGGATTTTTCCCTGTTGGAGAACAAAGGGAGCGCAAAGGGAGTCAGAAGATTTGAGGAGCACTCACAAAATGCTGGGAAGCTCTAACTCGGGGGTCTTCCAACTTGGCCCTCCAGGATTCCTCAGCCAGGAAGTTGACGTCCGCCAGTCATAAAAGGGCCAGGTTTGAAGACCCCTGCTCTAACTCTATGTATTAGTCTATTCAAGGTTGACACAGCCTTCCATCCTTCCCAGGTAGGTAAAATGAGGACCCAGATTGTTGGGGGCAATAAGCTGACTTTGTAATAATGCCGCTTGGGGTGTGTGTGAAAGCCGTAACAAGCAGGCATATACATAGAATGAAGGCTACTGCTAAGCTTGTAAGCCGCCCTGAGTCTTCGGAGAAGGGCGGGATAGAAATGTAATAAAAATAAATAAATAAATAAATAAATAAATATTATTCTATTCCAGGGCTCTTAAGACTTCGCCCTTTTACGACTGGTGGACTTCAACTCCCAGAATTCCTCAGCCAGGCACCCTGGCTGAGGAATTCTGGGAGTTGAAGTCCACCAGTTGTAAAAGGGCGAAGTTCGAAGACCCCTGCTCTATATGTATTAGTCTATTATTCTATTCCAGGGGTCTTCAAACCTGTCCCTTTTACGACTGGTGGACTTCGTCTCCCAGAATTCCTCAGCCAGCGTGCCTGGCTGAGGAATTCTGGGAGTTGAAGTCCACCAGTCGTAAAAGGGCCAAGTTCGAAGACCCCTGTTCTATTCTACAGAGAGAAAGAGACAAACCTATTCATATAGAGGGGGTGGTCCCAGGCAACTCAGGAGCAAATACAGAGAAATGAACAGAAAACGGGAGTCACATTGGGGCCTGTGGCTCATTCTGACATACCCAGGCTGAGCAAACAAGCCAATGCAATGTGGGCCCTCTCCAAGCAGCTGTGTTTCCCCCCCCTCCCATGTCACACCTCTCCCTACAGCATCATAAAGGGTCTACTTTTAAATTGTGCAGTCCGGTTTTTAAATTGCCAGCAGCCCAGCTGGATTAAAGCCCGACAAAGCTCTGAAATTAAGACTTCTCCTTCATGAGAGACCATCACCGACATAGTTTGGATTCCTGTATCCCAAAGAGGAAGAGCAGATCTCTCTCTTTTTAAAAAAAAAAAAAAAAAACAATTGTATTAAAGGTTAGGAAGATCAAGATACAAAGTTTAACACAAAATAAGGAAAACGTAAAATAAGTGCAAGGAGAACACAATCCTTCTTTTTCACCCACACGATAAAAATCCTGTGAAGTGAGTTGGGCTGAGAGCAAAACTGACTCAGAGTCCTTCACATGGCTTTCATGCCTAAGGCAGGACTGGAACTCACCGTCTCCTGGTGATTGGCCCAAAGTCACCCGACAGGCTTTCACGTCTTAAGGCGGGACTAGAACTCACCGTCTCCTGGTGATTGGCCCAAAGTCACCCGACAGGCTTTCATGTCTTAAGGTGGGACTAGAACTCGCCATCTCCTGGTGATTGGCCCAAAGTCACCCGACAGGCTTTCATGTCTTAAGACGGGACTAGAACTCACCATCTCCTAGTGATTGGCCCAGAGTCACCCAAGCCAGATTTTATGTCTAAGGCAGGACTAAAACTCAGACTTCTAGGGTTTTGCCCAAAGTCACCCAGCTGACTTTCATGCCTAATGCAGGA
>JAKJMR010037775.1:11204-22236 GCA_024449315.1 Daboia siamensis | reverse complement strand
CTCCTCCTCCTCGTGCTCCTCCCTCTCTTCTTCCTCCTCCTCCTGCTGCTCCTCCTCTGCTTCCTCCTCCTCCTGCTCCTCTCCGCAAACCCCTCTCCTTTCCAGCACCAGCTGGGTCCCAAGGAAGGGGCCAAAGGCCGGAGACCCCTCCCTTCCAAGCTCTGAGCTGGAGAGCAGGTTGCCCTGGGGGGGAGATGGGGTACCTTTTTCCTCAGCTGGGCCTCAGTCAGCATCTCATCCGTCTGCAGGAGGTAGACCAAGTCTTTATACACCGATCGATAGTCTGCTTGGGGGAAAAGCAAGCAAAGAAGCACAAACCCCGATGCGGGATCTGCACAGAGACGGCGCCCTTTTCTCTTCTTTTTCTTCTGCAGTTCTTCCCTTCCCTTCCCTTGATCAGGGACGGCGCCTTTTCATTTTCATCTCATTCTAGTGCTTCATTTCCCCTTACTTGATTAGGGGCGGTACCTTTTTATTTTTATTTTATTTCTTCACTTCACTTGATTAGGGACAGTATCTTTTTATTTTTATTTTATTTGTTTCCTTGATTAGAGACATTACCTTTTTATTTTTATTTTATTTTATTTCTTTATTTCACCTTACTTGATTCGGGACGGTACCTTTTTATTTTATTTTATTTCTTCACTTCACATTACCTTTTTATTTTTATTTTATTCTAGTTCTTTATTTCACCTTACTTGATTAGGGGCGGTACCTTTTTATTTTTATTTTTATTTCTTGACTTCACTTGATTAAGGACAGTACCTTTTTATTTTCATTTTATTTCTTCACATTACTTGATTAAGGTAAAGGTAAAGGTTCCCCCGCACATGCGTGCTAGTCGTTTCCGACTCTAGGGGCCGGTGCTCATCTCCGTTTCAAAGCCGAAGAGCCGGCGCTTGTCCGAGGACATCTCCGTGGTCATGTGGCCGGCATGACTAGACGCCAAAGGCGCACGGAACGCTGTTACCTTCCCACCGGAGCGGTCCCTATTTTTCTACTTCCATTTTTACGTGCTTTCGAACTGCTAGGTTGGCAGAAGCTGGGACGTGGAACAGGCGCTCACTCTGCTACGCGGCCCTCGGGATTCGACCCGCCAAACTGCCGACCTTCTGATCGACAAGCTCAGCGTCCTAACCCACCGAGCCACCCGCGTCCCTCCTTACTTGATTGAAGGCAGTAGCATTTTATTTTACTTTATTTCAGTTCTTCACTTGACTTTATTACTGATTAGAGACAGTACCTTTTTATTTTTATTTTATTTCTTTATTTCACTTGCCTCGATTAGGGGCAGTACCTTTCCATTTTATTTCATTTTATTTTATTTCTTCACATTACTAGATTGGAGACAGACAGTACCTTTTTTATTTTATTGTTTACTTCTTCACATTACTGGAGTAGAGACCGTAGAGTTTTTTTTTTGTTTTGCTTTGTTATTTCATTTCTTCACTTCGCTTGATTAGAGACGGTACCTTTTCATTTCGTTTTTTATCTCATTTTATTTTTCAGGGCTGCGGCTGAAATTTGGAAGGATTCAAGGTCCTTTAGACTTCCGTTTTCAGCTTCCAGCTGTCGCTGTTTTTCCCAGCCAAGCAAACCCTGCATGGCTACTTTATAGGGCAATTCTGCTTTATTTTGCACAAAATTCTTTGCAGCCTCCTCGTCTTGCCAAAATGCAACCGGGGGCTAACGTAAGTCTTTGACGTACGTCCGTCCGTCGTGCTGAAGGACAGGTTAGCATGACCCGTCTCTGCGCCTGGCCCCGTTTCAACAACCACATCCGAGGGACCAGGGGGGAAAAAAAAAAAATTAAACTCTGGGATTGTTCCAAAATGGAGACTTTATCTGCTCGCTGGAGTAAAGGAAAAAAAAAAATGCTTTTCCTGAAGGAGAGTTGCATGGCCTGTACGGGTCATCCTCGACTTACAACAGTTCGTTTAGTGACCGTTCCAAGTTACAATGGGAAGAAAGTGACTTAGGACCATTTTTCACACTGAAAAACAGCCATTGCAGCATCCTCGTGGTCATGTGATCAAAATTCAGATGCTCGGCAACTGGCATGGACGTATGACGGTTGCTGTGCCCTGAGGTCACGTGATCCCCTTTCGCGACCTCAGTTGAGAAGCCAGATTCACTCAACAACTGTGTTGCTAACTTAACAGCACCAGGGACCCACTTAACGACTATGGAGAAAGGTCGCAAAAGGTCACAACATTCACTTAGCAACTGTCTTGTTTAGCAACAGAAATTGTGGTGATAAATTGAGGAATTTCCATACAATTAAACCTCACTTTAGAACCGCAGTGAAGCCCAACATTTCCCTCGCAAAGCAAGAGAGATTTAAAGTGAGTTGAGCCCTATTTTACGACATGTTTGGCCACCGCTGTTAAGCACATCCCTGCAGTTCTTAAGTCCATCACGCGGTCATTAAACAAATCCAAATTCTCCCCACTGACTTGGCTTGTCGGAAGCCAGCTGGGCAGGTTAGAGATGGCAATCACATGACCCCCTGGGACACTGCGACCGTCGTAAATACGAGTCGGTTGCCAAGGGTCTGAATTATGATCACGTGACCCTGGGGAGGCTGCAACAGTCTTAAGTGTGAAAAACTATTAAGATATTTAATGTAATAGCCGGAACAATAAAGAATATAATAGGCCAGAAGACACAGTTATAGTTGATTGATGGGAGAGTGTGGGCTCTTGCATGAGGGAATCTACATTGTGATTGGTTGCTGGGCGATAAGGGGGAGGTTCCCTTTTTTCCCACCTTTTTTAAAAATTCTGCGTGCTCTGCGGCTGTTCTGTGATTTACCTGACAATTTACCTCAGGATGTAGCGATGGGCCGGACTATCTTGTTTGCTATAATTATAAATGTAAAATATATTGATATAAAACTAAGGGTAGTCCTCGACATACAATCACAAATTGAGCCCCACATTTCTGTTGTATTGAGGCAGCTGTTAAGCGGGTTCTGCCCCATTTTAAAACCTTGCAACTCAGACTGGCTTGAGCCTATACGGGTAGTCCTAGACTTATGACAGTTCATTTAGCGACCGTTCAAAGTTACAACGGCACTGGGGGGGACTTGTGACCTTTTTTTGCACAGCCCCAAATTTCCTTTTCGAATGAGACAGGAGGTTGAGTGACTTTGGCCCCACTTTGCGGCCTTGCTTGCCACCATCATTAAGTGAATCGCCGCAGTTGTAAAAGTTAGTAACAGGGTTGTTAAGTGAATCTGGTGTGTCAGAAGGTCGCCAAAGGGGATCACGTGACCCCCGGGGATGCTGCAACCGTCATAAATGCAGGGAGTGCTCAACTTACGACGACAATCGAGCCCCAAATTTCTGTTTGCTAAGGGAGACATTTCTTCAGTGAGTTTTATCCCATTTTACGACCTTCCTTGCCATAGTTGTTAAGAGAATCCCTGCAGTCGTTTGACTTGCAATGCAGTCGTTAAGCGAATCTGGCTTCCCCCATTGACTTTGCTCATCAGAAGGTCAAAAAAAGGGGATCAGGTGACTGACCCCTGTCACACTGCGACCGTCATAAATGCGAGTCAGTTGCCAAGCGTCTGAATCTTGATCCCCCAATCATGGGGATGCTGCCACGGTCATAAGTATGAAATCAGGTCCTAAGTCCCTTTTTTCAGTTCCGTTCTAATTTTGAACGGTCACTAAACGGACGATTGTAAGGCGAGGACTACACCCAACCTTGGGCGATATCCTTTTCAGCCCCCAGTTCCTAGCAATACTTACTCGAGTCTCCGATCACAACCACAAATTTGTTGTGAAGCAGCTGTTGGGCCTCCTCCGAAGTAAAATCGTGTATCTCTGCCAAAAGGAAACTGACTTTTTTCATGGCAAAAGCGGACTGGGGTCCCACCTCGGGCTGAGATCCTCTCCTGCCAGAAAACACAGAAGACAGTCAAAACCAAGAGAGAACAGAACAAAAGGCTTGGAAAGAACCTTGGAGGTCATCCAGTCCAACCCCCTGCTCCAGACAAATGGCCTCTTCTTGAAGACCTCCAGGGATGGAGCACCCGCACTTTCTGGAGGGGAGCTGTTCCAGTGGTTAATTGTTCTAATTGCCGGGAAATTCCTCGTTCCTTCACGGCTTCCAAATTCTTCCCATTCTCTTGGTCGAGAAGACCCTTGGCGTTACCTACCACAGAGACCCGATAAGCTAAAAATTTAGGACAGGATGTTCTCTCAGCCTGGACACAATTAGCTTATCAGAGAGAGAACGAGAAAGAGAAAGAGAAAGAGGGAGAAGGAGGGGAGGAGGAGGAGAGAGAGGGAGAGAAAGAGAGGGAGAGAGAGAGAAAGAGGGGGAGAGGGAGGGAAGGAGACAGAGAAAGAGGGAGAGAGAGAGGGGAGGGAGGGAGGGAGGAAAAAAGAAAGAGAAAGAGGGGAGAGGGAGGGAAGGAGACAGAGAGAGAGAAAGAGGGAGGGAGGAAGAAAGAGAAAGAGGGGGAGAGGGAGGGAAGGAAACAGAGAAAGTGAGAGAGAGAGAGGGAGGAGAGAAAGAGAAAGAGGGGGAGAGGGAGAGAGAGGGAAGAAGGGAAGGAAACAGAGAGAAAGAGGGAGGAGACAGAGAGAGAGAAAGAGGGAGGGAGGAAGAGAGAAAGAGGGAGAGGAAGAAGGGAAGGAAACAGAGAAAGAGGGAGAGAGAGGGAGGAGACAGAGAGAGAAAGAGGGGGAAAGAGAGGGAAGAGGAAATAGAGAGAGGGAGAGAAAGAGGGAGGGAGGGAAGGAGGGAAGAGAGAGAGAGAGAAAGAGAGAGAATAATCATCTCCCAACAGAGCTGAACTGTCAGAATAGCTCCATTTCCCTCAAACAGAAGACAAGCTAATGGCAGATTCCCGTGAACTCCTAATGGGAGAAAGGGGCAATAGCCTTAAGAACTGAAAGGCAATAAAAGATATAAGAGCAGAATTTTCATGGTTGGGGTGTTTCTCTAAGGGGGGGGGGATGTCTCGCTGCCCGGGAATGCTGGGGGTTCTCAGCCTGGTGTTGAGTTACGCAACTGAGTCAGACAGAGATCTTTGCAAAAGCTTTATCCCCCGACCAAAGGACAGATGCTGGGGAACAGATTCCAGATCAACCTTGTGATCCGTTTCAAAGTAATATCTCCTGTTTATAGATAGACAAACAGATGGTCCTCGACATACAGCCATTTATTTAGCCACCGTTCAAAGGAAAAAGAAACAATTTATGACCTTTTTTCACACTTACAAGTCCCGTTGCCGCCTCCGCGTGGTCACATAATCAAAATTCAGACGCTTGGCAACTGCTTCATATTTACGACGGTCGCAGTGTCCCGGGGTCACGTGATCCCCTTTGGCGACCTTCTGACAAGCAAGGCCAATGGGGGGGGCAGCCAGTTTTATTTAACAACCCTTGTTACTAATTTAACACCAGCAGTGACCCACTTAACGACTGTGACCAGAAAGGTCGCAAAATGGGGCAAACTTCACTTGACAAATATCTCACTTAGCAATGGCAATTTTGGCCTCGGTTGTGGCCGTAAGTTGAGGACTACCGATATATAACTTCTAATCCAAAGCTTGAGTACAGTATAACTGAAAGAAAAAAAGAATTCTTTTAATTTACATCGATTTACATTAAATTTACATTAAGGAATTAATTGCAGGTCGTCCTCGACTTACAGTCACGATGTGGTTAAGTGAGACATTTATTAAGTGAGCAGATCACGTGACCCCTGGGACGCTGTGACCGTCATAAATGCGAGTCAGTTGCTGAGCATCTGGATTTTGATCACCTGACCCCAGAGAGGCTGCAAAAAAACGCTCGTAAGTCAGTGGTTTCAATGCCAATGTAAGTTTGAAAGGTCACTAAACGAACTGTTGTAGATCAAGGATTCCCTGTCTAGAGCATTATTCAACCTTGAATGAAGTGCTACAACCCAGGTTGGTCGGAAAAAGTGGGCCAGTTGGGACGAACACAGCAATACTCTCAAGCAGAGGCCCGGGTTTTTTTTTACAAATACGAAACTTCTCACTTTTGCCCAGATCGATAAATTAACTCTCCCTTCCTGGGGTGAACCTAACTCATCTGCCTACACTCCTTGATTTGGCTTGTGGCTGTGGTTGTGTGGAAGTGGCCAGGTCAACGGTGTAGGAAGAAAAGTCTCCATCATGGTTCCTCCAAGCGGGGAATAAACACGGCAACTGCTTTGGGAAGAAGGTTGCAGCTTGTTGCAGAGGAAAGGCAGCCAGAAAGATGGATGCCAACAGAAAAAGAAGGGCCAAGCACATGTGGGGAGTGGGTTTTAATACCCCCTGGACTCTTTTGTCTGGAGTTATTTCCTCTTTCAAGTTTTGAATTTCCTTTGTCAGGTATTCGGTCCTGAGCCTAGGTGTGCCCCACTAGGATCCCTGCTGGTTGTGGGTATGTCCTATTACAGGGGTCTTCAAACTTGGCCCTTTTATGTCTTGTGGACTTCAACTCCCAGAATTCCTCAGCCAGGCATGCTGGCAGAGGAATTATGGGAGTTGAAGTCCACAAGTCATAAAGGGGCCAAGTTTGAAGACCCCTGTCCTATTATGTCCCCTGCTTCGCTGGGGCTGATGTGGACTCTGGAGATCTTTCTTTCTTCCTAATGCGTGTTTCCTGACAAGATTATCCCATCTGCATTTCTACGGAGTTGGTTTCTGCTTGCGGGGAGGGAGACTTGGGGCTATTAAGAAAAAAACTGGGCATGCTTTTCTGCCCCTTTAACTTCTTTTTAGGAAATGTATTTTCCTGCCCTTTTCATAGTTCCTTCTGGGGGGGGTGGGGGGGGGATGACTTCCCACAACGGTTGTTGGGATGTTAAGAGAAGGCGGACTTCAACTCCCAGAATTTCCCCCGTCCAGCCATGTCAAGCAATGTTAAGATGAGTGGATTTGCCCCTCTGATCTGATCTTCCAAAGGACGACAACGATAGTCCTTGACTTACGATCACAGCCGAGTCCCAAATTTCCATTGCTAAGTGAGAGCTGTTCAGTGAGTTTTGCCCCATTTTACGACTGCATTGAAAAGACAAAGGCCACTCTTTGCAAGGCAGCAAAGTCCACATTTTGGACGGAGAGGACTGCTGGTTTGAAAGTGGGGTCAAAGAGGCCATCTAGGTTAAAATTTGAGCAGTCCTCTCTCAATGGGGGGGGAGACACACATGACATCCTCTGTCACCACTCTACAACACAGCCCATTCAGCAGTTCCAAGGCGGCTCCCCACCCATTTGCACCACTCAGGTGACCCAGGGGACACAGACAAACCTCCAGGTGGCTTCAACGGCTCTCAGAGAGAGTACTAATGAGCAGATGACTGCAAGAAATATAAATCCTTCCATCCTCCAGTCAGAACTGAAGAAGCTCCTTGGATGAGAAGCGAAAGGTCTTCAAGGAAAAACCAAGTCAGTCCAGTTGCCTTTCGAAAAAGCGCCTTTGGGATTAAACGGCAGGCATCAAAATGAGATTTCATTGCATACCGCTCTCAAAGAGTATAAGGTAAAGGTAAAGGTAAAGGTTCCCCCGCACATGCGTGCTAGTCGTTTCCGACTCTAGGGGCCGGTGCTCATCTCCGTTTCAAAGCCGAAGAGCCGGCGCTTGTCCGAGGACGTCTCCGTGGTCATGTGGCCGGCATGACTGGACGCCAAAGGCGCACGGAACGCTGTTCCCTTCCCACCGTAGTGGTCCCTATTTTTCTACTTGCATTTTTATGTGCTTTCGAACTGCTAGGTTGGCAGAAGCTGGGATGAGTAACAGGCGCTTGCTCTGTTACGCGGCACTCGGGATTCGACCCGCCAAACTGCCGACCTTCTGATCGACAAGCTCAGCGTCCTAACCCACTGAGCCACCGCGTCCCTCTGAAGGAGTATAACCACCTCCAATTTATACTGCCTGAACATGCCAAGATAAAATAAAATAAAATTATGCATATATGCTCACATACACACCCAGAGAAACAACACAGTTTAGTTCGGATGTACCTATACACACATGGGAAGGAAAATGAAACTTGTGGGTTTGCCAGATGGATGGCAAAGGAACAAAAGCTGGTCCTGCTAGAAAGTGCCCAAGGACCAACGACACAATGACAACCCCACAGTTTTTAATCACAACTTGGCAGCAGGATTTTATGGCCCTGCTATGTTCAGGAGCCTGGAAGACCCGGCCTTGACTGGCTGGCTGGCTGGCTGGCACAGGGCTCTGAGACGCAAATCCAATATCTGAGCTTTCACAGCGAGAAAAACACCTTGAAGCTTCTGCGTGAAAATTTCTCCCTTTTCTGTTTTCATCACGCAGGAGTGGAAAACAAGCAGGCTGGCTCATGAGGAGCTCTGAAGCAAGGGTCCACAAACCCCGGTCCGTAGACGGGTACCGGGCCACGGCACGCCAGCAACCGGTCCACACAAACAAGCAAAGCCCCATCTGCGGGATGCAGGCAGCAGACAAAACCAGGCGCCCTCCGGTCCGCGGAAAAACCTCTCTCCACGGAACCGGTCGCTGGTGATGCCCAAAAGGTTGAGGACTTCTGATCTAAACTTTTCTTAGATCTTGCCGGTCCTTGACTTAATAATAATAATAATAATAATAATAATAATAATAATAATAATAATAATAATAAAGTTGGAAGGGACCTTGGAGGTCATCTAGTCCAACCCCCTGCCCAGGCAGGAAACCTTATACCATTTCAGGTAAATGGCCACCACAATGGGGCCCTTGTTGCTAAGCGAAACGTTTGTTCAGGGACTTCTGCCCCCATTTTAAGCCCTTTCTTGCCACCGTCACTAAGCCAAACCCTGCAGTTGTTAAGTTAGAAACCCGGTCGTTAAGCGAAGCCGGTTTTTCCCCCCCACCACCACCCCATTGACTTTGCTCCTCAGAAGATCACAAAAAGGGGATCCTACGGTCCCGGGACACTGCAACCGTCATAAAACCGAGTCGGTTTCCCAGCGTCTGAATTTGGATCGCGTGACCACGCGGATGCCTGCAAGGGTCACAAGCGTGAAAAATGGTCCTCCGTTAACTTTTTTTTCAGTGCCGTCGTAACTTTGGACGGTCGCTAAATGAGCTGGTGTGAGTTCAGGACGGCCGGTATTGAATATCGCATCATCCTTGAATATCCTGGATTTTGCTCCCAACCTCAGCCCCCCCGCCGGGGCTTCAAAGTTGAACCTCTGCTATTAACATTTTAAAAGGCGAAATTAATATTTTTAACTGGCTGATCTTTCTAGGCCTCTGACTTCAGGAAAACACGGTGGGGTTGTTTGTTTTTGGTTCATTTTGTTTTGTTTTTTAGCCAAGGCCATTTTTCTTGATAGGCGAGAATTTCAACACTAAACAATAGAAAGCCTTTTCTGAAAGTGCCGGGATAACTTTGAATGTTTGAAGAAAGACGGAGATCCATCTTGGGAAGAATAATCTAACCCGTAAATTTTCCGCTTATGGAATGCAATCTAGAAGCCACGTTTTCTATGCTTCGACTCCCACGTGTCCTCGACTTAAAACCGTGCGTTTAGTGACCGTTTCAAAGTTACAACGGCGCCGGAAAAAAAAAAACAACGACTTAGGAGGACCGGCTTACGACCGTTTTGCTGCAGCCTCCCCCCCGTAGTCACGTGATCGAAATTCGGACGCTCGGCCACCGACTCGTACTTATGATTGTCGCAGCGTCTCAGGGGTCACTGGATCCCCTTTTGCGACCTTCTGACGAGCAAAGTCAATCGGGGGGGGGGAGCCCGATTCACTTAACGACCGTGTTCCTTGCTTAACGACTGCCACAATTCACTTCACAACTGCGGCAAGCAAGGTCATAAAAGGGGGCAAAAGTCACTGAACAAGCCATGGGAATTTTGGGCTCCCTTGAGACTACCGGGAAAGCTCCGCATACCCCGGAGAAAGTGAAAGCGGACCATAAGAAAGGCCGAGCGCCGAAGAATGGAGGCCTTTGAACTCTGGTGCTGGAGAAGACTCCTGCGAATCCCTTGGACTGCAAGGCCATCAAACCGGTCGGTCCTAGAGGAGATCCACCCTGACTGCTCCTTAGAAGGCCAGATCCTGAAGCTCAAATCCTTTGGCCACCTAATGAGAAGGAAGGACTCACTGCAGAAGAGTCTAATGCTGGGAAAGGTTGAGGCCAAGAGAAGAAGGGGACGACGGAGAAGGAGGTGGCTGGATGGAGTCCCTGAAGCAGGAGGCCTGAGCTTAGATGGACTCCAGAAGATGGTGGAGGACAGGAAGGCCTGGAGGAACGTGGTCCATGGGGTCGCGAGGGGTCGGACACGACTTCGCAGCTAACAACAAATTAAAAAGGACATCACCCCCCCCCCCCCCCCTTTGATAAACGCTTTTTGCTCTGCCAGAATTACTTGGTGATTGATATTTCCAGATAGGTCGACAGTTGAATGCAGAAAAGGGATCCTTTGCCCATGTGTGAAGTCACCCACAGAAGCCGTGCACACCAGTCTCTTGCTTGTTTCAGCTCCATAGTCTTGCCCAACACTTCCTGGGACATGTTCGCACGGGTCCTTGACCCAGGTCAGCAGCTGGGAAACACCAGCTAGATCGGGGGGTGGGGGGGTGGGGGTGGCCCATTTGTCCAGGATCCCAAAGGTGTTTCCCCCCCCCCCCCAAAAAAAAGGCTGTTTTGTTTTTCTTTGAAGACGTTTCCCTTCTCATCCTCAAGAGGCTTCTTCAGCTCTGACTGGAGGGTGAGGAATGGAGGGATTTCTACTCCTTGCAGACATTTGATCATGGCTCCGCGCCCGTTTGCAGCCCTCAAGTGACCCAGAGGACAGTGGTCAAGCTCCAGGTGGTTACAACATCTCTCTAAAAGAAGGCAAATGGCCAGCTGTCTGCAAGGAGTATAAATCCTTCCGTTTCCCCCACCACCCAGTCAGAGCAGAAGAAGCTTCTGGCACGAGAAGCGAAACATTTTCAAAGAAAAACAAGAAAGTCCAATTGCCTCCTGAAAAAGCACCTTTAGGATATTCCTTCCTTCCTTCCTGCCTTCCTGCCTTCCT
>JAKJMR010037774.1:11204-22328 GCA_024449315.1 Daboia siamensis | reverse complement strand
CTCCTCCTCCTCGTGCTCCTCCCTCTCTTCTTCCTCCTCCTCCTGCTGCTCCTCCTCTGCTTCCTCCTCCTCCTGCTCCTCTCCGCAAACCCCTCTCCTTTCCAGCACCAGCTGGGTCCCAAGGAAGGGGCCAAAGGCCGGAGACCCCTCCCTTCCAAGCTCTGAGCTGGAGAGCAGGTTGCCCTGGGGGGGAGATGGGGTACCTTTTTCCTCAGCTGGGCCTCAGTCAGCATCTCATCCGTCTGCAGGAGGTAGACCAAGTCTTTATACACCGATCGATAGTCTGCTTGGGGGAAAAGCAAGCAAAGAAGCACAAACCCCGATGCGGGATCTGCACAGAGACGGCGCCCTTTTCTCTTCTTTTTCTTCTGCAGTTCTTCCCTTCCCTTCCCTTGATCAGGGACGGCGCCTTTTCATTTTCATCTCATTCTAGTGCTTCATTTCCCCTTACTTGATTAGGGGCGGTACCTTTTTATTTTTATTTTATTTCTTCACTTCACTTGATTAGGGACAGTATCTTTTTATTTTTATTTTATTTGTTTCCTTGATTAGAGACATTACCTTTTTATTTTTATTTTATTTTATTTCTTTATTTCACCTTACTTGATTCGGGACGGTACCTTTTTATTTTATTTTATTTCTTCACTTCACATTACCTTTTTATTTTTATTTTATTCTAGTTCTTTATTTCACCTTACTTGATTAGGGGCGGTACCTTTTTATTTTTATTTTTATTTCTTGACTTCACTTGATTAGGGACAGTACCTTTTTATTTTCATTTTATTTCTTCACATTACTTGATTAAGGTAAAGGTAAAGGTTCCCCCGCACATGCGTGCTAGTCGTTTCCGACTCTAGGGGCCGGTGCTCATCTCCGTTTCAAAGCCGAAGAGCCGGCGCTTGTCCGAGGACATCTCCGTGGTCATGTGGCCGGCATGACTAGACGCCAAAGGCGCACGGAACGCTGTTACCTTCCCACCGGAGCGGTCCCTATTTTTCTACTTCCATTTTTACGTGCTTTCGAACTGCTAGGTTGGCAGAAGCTGGGACGTGGAACAGGCGCTCACTCTGCTACGCGGCCCTCGGGATTCGACCCGCCAAACTGCCGACCTTCTGATCGACAAGCTCAGCGTCCTAACCCACCGAGCCACCCGCGTCCCTCCTTACTTGATTGAAGGCAGTAGCATTTTATTTTACTTTATTTCAGTTCTTCACTTGACTTTATTACTGATTAGAGACAGTACCTTTTTATTTTTATTTTATTTCTTTATTTCACTTGCCTCGATTAGGGGCAGTACCTTTCCATTTTATTTCATTTTATTTTATTTCTTCACATTACTAGATTGGAGACAGACAGTACCTTTTTTATTTTATTGTTTACTTCTTCACATTACTGGAGTAGAGACCGTAGAGTTTTTTTTTTGTTTTGCTTTGTTATTTCATTTCTTCACTTCGCTTGATTAGAGACGGTACCTTTTCATTTCGTTTTTTATCTCATTTTATTTTTCAGGGCTGCGGCTGAAATTTGGAAGGATTCAAGGTCCTTTAGACTTCCGTTTTCAGCTTCCAGCTGTCGCTGTTTTTCCCAGCCAAGCAAACCCTGCATGGCTACTTTATAGGGCAATTCTGCTTTATTTTGCACAAAATTCTTTGCAGCCTCCTCGTCTTGCCAAAATGCAACCGGGGGCTAACGTAAGTCTTTGACGTACGTCCGTCCGTCGTGCTGAAGGACAGGTTAGCATGACCCGTCTCTGCGCCTGGCCCCGTTTCAACAACCACATCCGAGGGACCAGGGGGGAAAAAAAAAAAATTAAACTCTGGGATTGTTCCAAAATGGAGACTTTATCTGCTCGCTGGAGTAAAGGAAAAAAAAAAAATGCTTTTCCTGAAGGAGAGTTGCATGGCCTGTACGGGTCATCCTCGACTTACAACAGTTCGTTTAGTGACCGTTCCAAGTTACAATGGGAAGAAAGTGACTTAGGACCATTTTTCACACTGAAAAACAGCCATTGCAGCATCCTCGTGGTCATGTGATCAAAATTCAGATGCTCGGCAACTGGCATGGACGTATGACGGTTGCTGTGCCCTGAGGTCACGTGATCCCCTTTCGCGACCTCAGTTGAGAAGCCAGATTCACTCAACAACTGTGTTGCTAACTTAACAGCACCAGGGACCCACTTAACGACTATGGAGAAAGGTCGCAAAAGGTCACAACATTCACTTAGCAACTGTCTTGTTTAGCAACAGAAATTGTGGTGATAAATTGAGGAATTTCCATACAATTAAACCTCACTTTAGAACCGCAGTGAAGCCCAACATTTCCCTCGCAAAGCAAGAGAGATTTAAAGTGAGTTGAGCCCTATTTTACGACATGTTTGGCCACCGCTGTTAAGCACATCCCTGCAGTTCTTAAGTCCATCACGCGGTCATTAAACAAATCCAAATTCTCCCCACTGACTTGGCTTGTCGGAAGCCAGCTGGGCAGGTTAGAGATGGCAATCACATGACCCCCTGGGACACTGCGACCGTCGTAAATACGAGTCGGTTGCCAAGGGTCTGAATTATGATCACGTGACCCTGGGGAGGCTGCAACAGTCTTAAGTGTGAAAAACTATTAAGATATTTAATGTAATAGCCGGAACAATAAAGAATATAATAGGCCAGAAGACACAGTTATAGTTGATTGATGGGAGAGTGTGGGCTCTTGCATGAGGGAATCTACATTGTGATTGGTTGCTGGGCGATAAGGGGGAGGTTCCCTTTTTTCCCACCTTTTTTAAAAATTCTGCGTGCTCTGCGGCTGTTCTGTGATTTACCTGACAATTTACCTCAGGATGTAGCGATGGGCCGGACTATCTTGTTTGCTATAATTATAAATGTAAAATATATTGATATAAAACTAAGGGTAGTCCTCGACATACAATCACAAATTGAGCCCCACATTTCTGTTGTATTGAGGCAGCTGTTAAGCGGGTTCTGCCCCATTTTAAAACCTTGCAACTCAGACTGGCTTGAGCCTATACGGGTAGTCCTAGACTTATGACAGTTCATTTAGCGACCGTTCAAAGTTACAACGGCACTGGGGGGGACTTGTGACCTTTTTTTGCACAGCCCCAAATTTCCTTTTCGAATGAGACAGGAGGTTGAGTGACTTTGGCCCCACTTTGCGGCCTTGCTTGCCACCATCATTAAGTGAATCGCCGCAGTTGTAAAAGTTAGTAACAGGGTTGTTAAGTGAATCTGGTGTGTCAGAAGGTCGCCAAAGGGGATCACGTGACCCCCGGGGATGCTGCAACCGTCATAAATGCAGGGAGTGCTCAACTTACGACGACAATCGAGCCCCAAATTTCTGTTTGCTAAGGGAGACATTTCTTCAGTGAGTTTTATCCCATTTTACGACCTTCCTTGCCATAGTTGTTAAGAGAATCCCTGCAGTCGTTTGACTTGCAATGCAGTCGTTAAGCGAATCTGGCTTCCCCCATTGACTTTGCTCATCAGAAGGTCAAAAAAAGGGGATCAGGTGACTGACCCCTGTCACACTGCGACCGTCATAAATGCGAGTCAGTTGCCAAGCGTCTGAATCTTGATCCCCCAATCATGGGGATGCTGCCACGGTCATAAGTATGAAATCAGGTCCTAAGTCCCTTTTTTCAGTTCCGTTCTAATTTTGAACGGTCACTAAACGGACGATTGTAAGGCGAGGACTACACCCAACCTTGGGCGATATCCTTTTCAGCCCCCAGTTCCTAGCAATACTTACTCGAGTCTCCGATCACAACCACAAATTTGTTGTGAAGCAGCTGTTGGGCCTCCTCCGAAGTAAAATCGTGTATCTCTGCCAAAAGGAAACTGACTTTTTTCATGGCAAAAGCGGACTGGGGTCCCACCTCGGGCTGAGATCCTCTCCTGCCAGAAAACACAGAAGACAGTCAAAACCAAGAGAGAACAGAACAAAAGGCTTGGAAAGAACCTTGGAGGTCATCCAGTCCAACCCCCTGCTCCAGACAAATGGCCTCTTCTTGAAGACCTCCAGGGATGGAGCACCCGCACTTTCTGGAGGGGAGCTGTTCCAGTGGTTAATTGTTCTAATTGCCGGGAAATTCCTCGTTCCTTCACGGCTTCCAAATTCTTCCCATTCTCTTGGTCGAGAAGACCCTTGGCGTTACCTACCACAGAGACCCGATAAGCTAAAAATTTAGGACAGGATGTTCTCTCAGCCTGGACACAATTAGCTTATCAGAGAGAGAACGAGAAAGAGAAAGAGAAAGAGGGAGAAGGAGGGGAGGAGGAGGAGAGAGAGGGAGAGAAAGAGAGGGAGAGAGAGAGAAAGAGGGGGAGAGGGAGGGAAGGAGACAGAGAAAGAGGGAGAGAGAGAGGGGAGGGAGGGAGGGAGGAAAAAAGAAAGAGAAAGAGGGGAGAGGGAGGGAAGGAGACAGAGAGAGAGAAAGAGGGAGGGAGGAAGAAAGAGAAAGAGGGGGAGAGGGAGGGAAGGAAACAGAGAAAGTGAGAGAGAGAGAGGGAGGAGAGAAAGAGAAAGAGGGAGAGGGGGAGAGGGAGGGAAGGAGACAGAGAGAGAGGGAGGGAGGAAGAAAGAGAAAGAGGGGGAGAGGGAGGGAAGGAGACAGAGAGAGGGGGAGGGAGAGAGAGAGGGAGGAGACAGAAAGAGAAAGAGGGGGAGAGGGAGAGAGAGGGAAGAAGGGAAGGAAACAGAGAGAAAGAGGGAGGAGACAGAGAGAGAGAAAGAGGGAGGGAGGAAGAAAGAGAAAGAGGGAGAGGAAGGAGGGAGGAGACAGAGAGAGAAAGAGGGGGAAAGAGAGGGAAGAGGAAATAGAGAGAGGGAGAGAAAGAGGGAGGGAGGGAAGGAGGGAAGAGAGAGAGAGAGAAAGAGAGAGAATAATCATCTCCCAACAGAGCTGAACTGTCAGAATAGCTCCATTTCCCTCAAACAGAAGACAAGCTAATGGCAGATTCCCGTGAACTCCTAATGGGAGAAAGGGGCAATAGCCTTCAGAACTGAAAGGCAATAAAAGATATAAGAGCAGAATTTTCATGGTTGGGGTGTTTCTCTAAGGGGGGGGGGATGTCTCGCTGCCCGGGAATGCTGGGGGTTCTCAGCCTGGTGTTGAGTTACGCAACTGAGTCAGACAGAGATCTTTGCAAAAGCTTTATCCCCCGACCAAAGGACAGATGCTGGGGAACAGATTCCAGATCAACCTTGTGATCCGTTTCAAAGTAATATCTCCTGTTTATAGATAGACAAACAGATGGTCCTCGACATACAGCCATTTATTTAGCCACCGTTCAAAGGAAAAAGAAACAATTTATGACCTTTTTTCACACTTACAAGTCCCGTTGCCGCCTCCGCGTGGTCACATAATCAAAATTCAGACGCTTGGCAACTGCTTCATATTTACGACGGTCGCAGTGTCCCGGGGTCACGTGATCCCCTTTGGCGACCTTCTGACAAGCAAGGCCAATGGGGGGGGCAGCCAGTTTTATTTAACAACCCTTGTTACTAATTTAACACCAGCAGTGACCCACTTAACGACTGTGACCAGAAAGGTCGCAAAATGGGGCAAACTTCACTTGACAAATATCTCACTTAGCAATGGCAATTTTGGCCTCGGTTGTGGCCGTAAGTTGAGGACTACCGATATATAACTTCTAATCCAAAGCTTGAGTACAGTATAACTGAAAGAAAAAAAGAATTCTTTTAATTTACATCGATTTACATTAAGGAATTAATTGCAGGTCGTCCTCGACTTACAGTCACGATGTGGTTAAGTGAGACATTTATTAAGTGAGCAGATCACGTGACCCCTGGGACGCTGTGACCGTCATAAATGCGAGTCAGTTGCTGAGCATCTGGATTTTGATCACCTGACCCCAGAGAGGCTGCAAAAAAACGCTCGTAAGTCAGTGGTTTCAATGCCAATGTAAGTTTGAAAGGTCACTAAACGAACTGTTGTAGATCAAGGATTCCCTGTCTAGAGCATTATTCAACCTTGAATGAAGTGCTACAACCCAGGTTGGTCGGAAAAAGTGGGCCAGTTGGGACGAACACAGCAATACTCTCAAGCAGAGGCCCGGGTTTTTTTTTACAAATACGAAACTTCTCACTTTTGCCCAGATCGATAAATTAACTCTCCCTTCCTGGGGTGAACCTAACTCATCTGCCTACACTCCTTGATTTGGCTTGTGGCTGTGGTTGTGTGGAAGTGGCCAGGTCAACGGTGTAGGAAGAAAAGTCTCCATCATGGTTCCTCCAAGCGGGGAATAAACATGGCAACTGCTTTGGGAAGAAGGTTGCAGCTTGTTGCAGAGGAAAGGCAGCCAGAAAGATGGATGCCAACAGAAAAAGAAGGGCCGAGCACATGTGGGGAGTGGGTTTTAATACCCCCTGGACTCTTTTGTCTGGAGTTATTTCCTCTTTCAAGTTTTGAATTTCCTTTGTCAGGTATTCGGTCCTGAGCCTAGGTGTGCCCCACTAGGATCCCTGCTGGTTGTGGGTATGTCCTATTACAGGGGTCTTCAAACTTGGCCCTTTTATGTCTTGTGGACTTCAACTCCCAGAATTCCTCAGCCAGGCATGCTGGCAGAGGAATTATGGGAGTTGAAGTCCACAAGTCATAAAGGGGCCAAGTTTGAAGACCCCTGTCCTATTATGTCCCCTGCTTCGCTGGGGCTGATGTGGACTCTGGAGATCTTTCTTTCTTCCTAATGCGTGTTTCCTGACAAGATTATCCCATCTGCATTTCTACGGAGTTGGTTTCTGCTTGCGGGGAGGGAGACTTGGGGCTATTAAGAAAACCTGGGCATGCTTTTCTGCCGCTTTAAGTTCTTTCTAGGAAATGTATTTTCCTGCCCTTTTCATAGTTCCTTCTGGGGGGGTAGGGGGGGGATGACTTCCCACAACGGTTGTTGGGATGTTAAGAGAAGGCGGACTTCAACTCCCAGAATTTCCCCCGTCCAGCCATGTCAAGCAATGTTAAGATGAGTGGATTTGCCCCTCTGATCTGATCTTCCAAAGGACGACAACGATAGTCCTTGACTTACGATCACAGCCGAGTCCCAAATTTCCATTGCTAAGTGAGAGCTGTTCAGTGAGTTTTGCCCCATTTTACGACCGCATTGAAAAGACAAAGGCCACTCTTTGCAAGGCAGCAAAGTCCACATTTTGGACGGAGAGGACTGCTGGTTTGAAAGTGGGGTCAAAGAGGCCATCTAGGTTAAAATTTGAGCAGTCCTCTCTCAATGGGGGGGGAGACACACATGACATCCTCTGTCACCACTCTACAACACAGCCCATTCAGCAGTTCCAAGGCGGCTCCCCACCCATTTGCACCACTCAGGTGACCCAGGGGACACAGACAAACCTCCAGGTGGCTTCAACGGCTCTCAGAGAGAGTACTAATGAGCAGATGACTGCAAGAAATATAAATCCTTCCATCCTCCAGTCAGAACTGAAGAAGCTCCTTGGATGAGAAGCGAAAGGTCTTCAAGGAAAAACCAAGTCAGTCCAGTTGCCTTTCGAAAAAAAGCCTTTGGGATTAAACGGCAGGCATCAAAATGAGATTTCATTGCATACCGCTCTCAAAGAGTATAAGGTAAAGGTAAAGGTAAAGGTTCCCCCGCACATGCGTGCTAGTCGTTTCCGACTCTAGGGGCCGGTGCTCATCTCCGTTTCAAAGCCGAAGAGCCGGCGCTTGTCCGAGGACGTCTCCGTGGTCATGTGGCCGGCATGACTGGACGCCAAAGGCGCACGGAACGCTGTTCCCTTCCCACCGTAGTGGTCCCTATTTTTCTACTTGCATTTTTATGTGCTTTCGAACTGCTAGGTTGGCAGAAGCTGGGATGAGTAACAGGCGCTTGCTCTGTTACGCGGCACTCGGGATTCGACCCGCCAAACTGCCGACCTTCTGATCGACAAGCTCAGCGTCCTAACCCACTGAGCCACCGCGTCCCTCTGAAGGAGTATAACCACCTCCAATTTATACTGCCTGAACATGCCAAGATAAAATAAAATAAAATTATGCATATATGCCCACATACACACCCAGAGAAACAACACAGTTTAGTTCGGATGTACCTATACACACATGGGAAGGAAAATGAAACTTGTGGGTTTGCCAGACGGATGGCAAAGGAACAAAAGCTGGTCCTGCTAGAAAGTGCCCAAGGACCAACGACACAATGACAACCCCACAGTTTTTAATCACAACTTGGCAGCAGGATTTTATGGCCCTGCTATGTTCAGGAGCCTGGAAGACCCGGCCTTGACTGGCTGGCTGGCTGGCTGGCACAGGGCTCTGAGACGCAAATCCAATATCTGAGCTTTCACAGCGAGAAAAACACCTTGAAGCTTCTGCGTGAAAATTTCTCCCTTTTCTGTTTTCATCACGCAGGAGTGGAAAACAAGCAGGCTGGCTCATGAGGAGCTCTGAAGCAAGGGTCCACAAACCCCGGTCCGTAGACGGGTACCGGGCCACGGCACGCCAGCAACCGGTCCACACAAACAAGCAAAGCCCCATCTGCGGGATGCAGGCAGCAGACAAAACCAGGCGCCCTCCGGTCCGCGGAAAAACCTCTCTCCACGGAACCGGTCGCTGGTGATGCCCAAAAGGTTGAGGACTTCTGATCTAAACTTTTCTTAGATCTTGCCGGTCCTTGACTTAATAATAATAATAATAATAATAATAATAATAATAATAATAATAATAATAATAAAGTTGGAAGGGACCTTGGAGGTCATCTAGTCCAACCCCCTGCCCAGGCAGGAAACCTTATACCATTTCAGGTAAATGGCCACCACAATGGGGCCCTTGTTGCTAAGCGAAACGTTTGTTCAGGGACTTCTGCCCCCATTTTAAGCCCTTTCTTGCCACCGTCACTAAGCCAAACCCTGCAGTTGTTAAGTTAGAAACCCGGTCGTTAAGCGAAGCCGGTTTTTCCCCCCCACCACCACCCCATTGACTTTGCTCCTCAGAAGATCACAAAAAGGGGATCCTACGGTCCCGGGACACTGCAACCGTCATAAAACCGAGTCGGTTTCCCAGCGTCTGAATTTGGATCGCGTGACCACGCGGATGCCTGCAAGGGTCACAAGCGTGAAAAATGGTCCTCCGTTAACTTTTTTTTCAGTGCCGTCGTAACTTTGGACGGTCGCTAAATGAGCTGGTGTGAGTTCAGGACGGCCGGTATTGAATATCGCATCATCCTTGAATATCCTGGATTTTGCTCCCAACCTCAGCCCCCCCGCCGGGGCTTCAAAGTTGAACCTCTGCTATTAACATTTTAAAAGGCGAAATTAATATTTTTAACTGGCTGATCTTTCTAGGCCTCTGACTTCAGGAAAACACGGTGGGGTTGTTTGTTTTTGGTTCATTTTGTTTTGTTTTTTAGCCAAGGCCATTTTTCTTGATAGGCGAGAATTTCAACACTAAACAATAGAAAGCCTTTTCTGAAAGTGCCGGGATAACTTTGAATGTTTGAAGAAAGACGGAGATCCATCTTGGGAAGAATAATCTAACCCGTAAATTTTCCGCTTATGGAATGCAATCTAGAAGCCACGTTTTCTATGCTTCGACTCCCACGTGTCCTCGACTTAAAACCGTGCGTTTAGTGACCGTTTCAAAGTTACAACGGCGCCGGAAAAAAAAAAACAACGACTTAGGAGGACCGGCTTACGACCGTTTTGCTGCAGCCTCCCCCCCGTAGTCACGTGATCGAAATTCGGACGCTCGGCCACCGACTCGTACTTATGATTGTCGCAGCGTCTCAGGGGTCACTGGATCCCCTTTTGCGACCTTCTGACGAGCAAAGTCAATCGGGGGGGGGGAGCCCGATTCACTTAACGACCGTGTTCCTTGCTTAACGACTGCCACAATTCACTTCACAACTGCGGCAAGCAAGGTCATAAAAGGGGGCAAAAGTCACTGAACAAGCCATGGGAATTTTGGGCTCCCTTGAGACTACCGGGAAAGCTCCGCATACCCCGGAGAAAGTGAAAGCGGACCATAAGAAAGGCCGAGCACCGAAGAATGGAGGCCTTTGAACTCTGCTGCTGGAGAAGACTCCTGCGAATCCCTTGGACTGCAAGGCCATCAAACCGGTCGGTCCTAGAGGAGATCCACCCTGACTGCTCCTTAGAAGGCCAGATCCTGAAGCTCAAATCCTTTGGCCACCTAATGAGAAGGAAGGACTCACTGCAGAAGAGTCTAATGCTGGGAAAGGTTGAGGCCAAGAGAAGAAGGGGACGACGGAGAAGGAGGTGGCTGGATGGAGTCCCTGAAGCAGGAGGCCTGAGCTTAGATGGACTCCAGAAGATGGTGGAGGACAGGAAGGCCTGGAGGAACGTGGTCCATGGGGTCGCGAGGGGTCGGACACGACTTCGCAGCTAACAACAAATTAAAAAGGACATCACCCCCCCCCCCCCCCCTTTGATAAACGCTTTTTGCTCTGCCAGAATTACTTGGTGATTGATATTTCCAGGTAGGTCGACAGTGGAATGCAGAAAAGGGATCCTTTGCCCATGTGTGAAGTCACCCACAGAAGCCGTGCACACCAGTCTCTTGCTTGTTTCAGCTCCATAGTCTTGCCCAACACTTCCTGGGACATGTTCGCACGGGTCCTTGACCCAGGTCAGCAGCTGGGAAACACCAGCTAGATCGGGGGGTGGGGGGGTGGGGGTGGCCCATTTGTCCAGGATCCCAAAGGTGTTTCCCCCCCCCCCCCAAAAAAAAGGCTGTTTTGTTTTTCTTTGAAGACGTTTCCCTTCTCATCCTCAAGAGGCTTCTTCAGCTCTGACTGGAGGGTGAGGAATGGAGGGATTTCTACTCCTTGCAGACATTTGATCATGGCTCCGCGCCCGTTTGCAGCCCTCAAGTGACCCAGAGGACAGTGGTCAAGCTCCAGGTGGTTACAACATCTCTCTAAAAGAAGGCAAATGGCCAGCTGTCTGCAAGGAGTATAAATCCTTCCGTTTCCCCCACCACCCAGTCAGAGCAGAAGAAGCTTCTGGCACGAGAAGCGAAACATTTTCAAAGAAAAACAAGAAAGTCCAATTGCCTCCTGAAAAAGCACCTTTAGGATATTCCTTCCTTCCTTCCTGCCTTCCTGCCTTCCT
>JAKJMR010037765.1:0-10778 GCA_024449315.1 Daboia siamensis | reverse complement strand
TTCCTTCCTTCCTTCCTTCCTTCCTTCCTTCCTTCCTTCCTTCCTTCTTGCCTGCCTGCCTGCCTGCCTGCCTTTCCTCCCTCCTTCCCAGTGGTTAGAATGCAGAATTGCAGGCTAACTCTGCCGACTGCCAGGAGTTCGATCCTGACCGGCTCAAGGTTGAACTCAGCCTTCCATCTGTCAACGCTGCCAGCATCGAATGTTCTTGCCTGACAAGGGATGAAGAAGCAGCTATTTCATACGTCAAACTTGTGTACTGCTTTAAGAGATAGGGCTAAGGCTGGGAGGGGGGAGACTGTTCCTCAAGGCCACCTGAAATTAAAGAAGACAAGAACTTGGCGGGTTGTCTAACGGAAGGGAAAACGATTCTGCAAGTTAATTGGAGAATATGAGTAATGACAAAATTGGGAAGGTGGAGAATTGTGTTTCATGTATTGTGCAAGGGAGCGGAGATGTCAAGATGCCAGCTTCCTCCGAGCAAGCATTTGCCAGTGAATTAGGCTCAATAAAGGACTTTTAAGGTAAACAATGCCTCAGAGTCACTTGGAAAGCCCATACGTCGGAAACTTTGACACCATCCTTCTGAGGTCGGTAAAACGAGGACCCAGATTGTTGGGGTGGGGTGGGGGTCAATAGGCTGACTCTAATCTGCTCGGAGAGGGCTATAAAGTGGTAGGTAAGTCTAAGCGCTGTTGCTATGGCTACCATATCAAAGATGGAGGCGGGTTCCAGATCCAAGGAACCAGGTGAGCGTCTCACCTTGAGCCTCAGAAAACAAGCAGGTATTTCAGGAAGGCCTAAGGGAGGCAGGATAGAAGTCTTCCAATATTTGAGGGGGCTGTCGCAAGAAGAGGAGTTGGGGGTGGGTGGGTTTTCAGCCTATTCCCCAAAGCACCAGAAGGCAAGACAAGAAATAATGGGTGGAAATTGATCAAGGGGAGAGAGAACCTAGAACTAAGGAGAAATTTCCTGACTGGTGAGAAAAAATTAATCGGTGGAACGACTTGCCACCAGAAGTTGTAGTTGCTCCAGCACTGGAGGTTTTGAAGAAGAGATTGGACAGCCATTTTGTCTGAAATGGTCTAGGGCAGAGCTAGGCCACCTTGGCTCTTTTATGATTCGTGGACTTCAACTCCCAGAATTCCTGAGCCAGCCACGCTGAGGGGGAAAGGGAGAGGTTTCCAAGCTGAGCCATGCTGGCTGAGGAATTCTGGGAGTTGAAGTCCACGAGTCATAAAAGAGCCAAGGTGGCCTACTCCTGGTATAGGGTCTCCTGCTTGAGCAGGGGGTTGGACTAGATGACCTCCAAGGTCCCTTCCAGCTCCTATTCTATTCTATTCTATTCTATTCTATTCTATTCTATTCTATTCTATTCTATTCCTCCTCCTCCTTTTTAAGAGGAGACTGGACAGCCATTTGCCAGAAAAGGTATCAGGTCTCCTGCTCGAGCAGGGGGTTGGACTAGATGATCTCCAGGGTCCCTTCCAGCTCTGTGACTCTGTTGTCTTGCTATTTGCCCTCTGACGTTCTTCCACCCGAATTCTTCCACAGTGAAGTGAAGCTCTCGGTTGTGACGTATCTCACCAACACCATTGTGGAGGAACTTCTGGAGGAATTGTACTACGCTCACAAGAACCTGGTGAGGACAATCTGTGCTTCTTTCACTCCCCCCTCTCCCCTCCAAGTGGAGCCACATCCCTCACTTCCATGTCAGGACTTCATTCCGATTTGGGGCCTGGTGCCTCAGCCTTTCAGAATCCCCAGTTGGTCTTGCTTGGAGTTGGGACGCTAAGCAGAGTCGGACCTGGTTGGTAATTGGATGGGAGACATGAGGAAGTCCCGGTGTTGGCGGCAGAACCCCTTGTTACGGGTAGTCCTTGGCTTCCGACCACAACGGAGCGGAACATTCCTCCTGCTAAGCGAGACTTCTGTTAAGCGAGCTTTGTCCCAGTTAACGACCTTTCTCGCCACAGCGAATGAATACCTGCCATTTTTAAGTTAATAGCACGGTTGGCGAGTCTGTCTTCCCCATTGACTTTGCTTGTCGGAAGCTGGCAAAAGGGGAATCACGTGACCCCGGGATGCTGCGACCGTCATAAATATGAGCCAGATGCCAAGCGTCTGAATTTTGATCACGTGAGCATGGGGATGCTGCCACGTTTATAAGTGTGGGGAAAGCGGTCATGTCACTTTTTTCAGCGCCACTGTAATTTCAAACGGTCACTAAACAAACTGTTGTAAGCCGAGGACTACATATATATAGTATATATATATATATGAAGTATACACACGCGCACAAAAACACATAGAGTGGTGGGATGCAGGCCTGGGCCTCTGAGGCCTAGAACAGACTTCCGGAATTGGCATCCATGCATTTTATATATACATATTTAAACCCCTCCCTCTTGTGTTTAGCACTGGTACTGCAGACCTGTTATCAGGATGATCCCAAGCTGATAGCCTCCATCTTTCTTCTCTCCTTCCAACCCCAGGCTCAACACATCACCCATCTCCACCGACTTTCGGACGGTCAGGATAGCGCGATCCTTCCCGAACATCTGGGGAAACCCCAATTCCAGGGACCGAAAGAGTTCACCGACCATGAGCTGGATTCCAACATCGTAAGAGGTTCCGACTTAACTCTGGAGGGATCCCCAGGTTTTGCAAGTCCTGCCCTTGGGCAGACTTTAAAATAGAATAGAGCGGAAAGGGACCTCAGAGGTAATAATAATAATAATAATAATGTTGGAAGGGACCTTGGAGGTCTTCTAGTCCAGCCCCCTGTTTGAGCAGGAGAGCCTATACGAGTTCAGACAAGTGACTACCCAGTCTCTTCTTAAAAACCTCCTGTGATGGAGCGCCCACGATTTCCGGTGGCGAGCTGTTCCACTGGTTAATTGTCCTCGCTGTCAGGAAGTTTCTCCTTAATTCCAGGTTGCTTGCTGTTCCACTGGTTAAGCGATAAGTTGAAGCGTGACTGACATGTTTCTCTCGTTGGCTCTGGGTGGGCTCCGCTTCAGTGCAAGCCAGCTGTGTGCGGCAGCAGCAAAAAAAAAGGCCAAGACAGTCCTAGGCTGCATTAACAGAAGGATAGAATCAGGATCATGTGAAGTGATAATACCACTTTATAAAGCCTTGGTAAGGCCACACTTGGAATACGGCATCCAGTTTTGGTCACCACGATGTAAAAAAGATGTTGAGACTCTAGAAAGAGCGCAGAGAAGAGGAGGGTAAAACATACAAAGAACGGTTGCTGGAATGGGATATGTCTAGTCCAGTGGAAAGGAGGACTAGGGTTGACATGATCACAGTCGTCCAATACTTGAGGGGGCTGCCACAAAGAAGAGGGGGGCGTCAACCTGTTGTCTGAAGCACCTCAGGGCAGGACAAGAAGCAACGGATGGAAACTCATCAAGGAGAGAAGCAACCTAGAACTAAGGAGGAATTTCCTGACAATAAACCAGTGGAACAGCTTGCCACCAGAAGTTGTGGGTGCTCCATCACTGGAGGTTTTGAAGAAGATCCTGGACAGTCACTTGTCTGGAATGGTAGAGGGTCTTCTAGCTGAGCAGGGGGGTAGACTAGAAGACCTTCGAGGTCCCTTCCAACCCGGTTATTCTGTGTTCTCTCGTGCAGGACACCATGGCGATCAAAAGACAGAAGAACTGCCGCAGGATCAGGCCGGTTTCTGCCTTCATTAGTGAGTGCAGCCACAACTTTCATAGCCGCCATTCTCTAATCCAGAGAGGTCGGCCTCCACTTAGAACCGTTCGCTTAGCGACCGAAGTTTCAACGTCGCTGAAAAAAAGTGACTTAGGACCACTTTCCACACTTAACCACTGCTGCAGCATCCCCGTGGTCACCTAATCAAAATTCAAACGCTTGGCAGCTGGCGTGTACTTAAGACGGTTGCAGTGGTTTAGGCTCCCTGTGATCCCCTTTTATGACCTGACAAGCAAAGTCAACGGGAGAAGCCAGATTCACTTAACCACCGTGTTGACTAACTTAACTACTGCGGAGATTCACCGAAGGACTGAAATTCTGGGCGCCTTTGTGGTCGTAAATTGATGTTTACCTTAAAGAAGCTGTAAAATACTGCGATTAATCTTGGTCAGACTTATCCTAATTGATTTCCCGAGACAACTCATTTGTCTGCTTGTCTGATAGGGCGTTATTGTCCCTCTAAATTCTGCTTTAGCTTCCAAATGGGTTCAGTGAGCTTCCCCACTCAGTGCAATAGTATTCCTTGGACTTACAACCGTTCATTTGGTGACCGTTCAAAGTTACGACGACACTGAAAAACGCGACTTGTGACTGTTTTTCATACCTACAACCGCTGTAGTATCCCCACAGTCATGCGATCAAAATTCCAACGTTTGGCATCATATTTATGACCGTCGCAGCATCTCGGGGTCACGTGATCCCCTTTTGCAACCTTCTGACAAACAAAGTCAACCGGGAAGCCAGAATTCGCTTCACGATCGTTTGACTAATTTAACGTGATTCCCTTCACAACTGTGGCAAGGAAGGTCGCAAAATGGGGGCCAAGCTCACTTCACACATGTTTCACTTAGTGACAGAAATGTTCTTGCTCAGTGGTGGTTGTAAGTCAAGGACTATCTGTATCCAGGCAACAAAAATGGGTTTCGAGCTTAAATCAGCCCTGCACAAATCCCCCATTTTTTTTCTCTCTTTGGCCCAAAACGGCCAAAACTATCCATTGGATATGCTGGATTCATTCAGTGGGATTCACTGAAACGACCCTTGTAAAATGGAGTCCGGTCACATGACCCCTCAACTTATGACTGCAATGATTTAACGACTTCTCTCCACTTGCAGGTGGATCGGAACAGGACAGTGACCTCACAACTGCTAACATGAGCTCACCTCTGGGGTGGATCGCTCTCGTGGGCAACACTCCCTACCCCTATTCGCACAGCGCCTCCTTCGATGGGTTTTGTGAGCTGCCCACAGACGGGACTCGGCTTGAGCACTGGACGTGCGGCAGACCCCGGCCGCCTCGTTCGACTCGCTTCCGCTCCAGCGTGAGTACCTCGTCCAAAGTATCTCTTTCCTCCTTCTCCTGCTTGACCGCATGAAGGGTAAATAGTCCCAAAGGCGCTTTTTTCAGAAGGCAACTGCACTTCCTTGTTTTTGAAGACGTTTCACTCCTCATAAATGAAGCTTCTTCAGCTCTGACTGGACGGTAGGGAACGGAAGGATTTATATTCCTTGCAGACAGCTGGTCATTTGCCTTCATGTAGAGAGCCGTTGAGGCCACTTGGAGGTTTCTCTGTGTCCTCGGGGGTCGCCCGAGTGATGCAAATGGGTGTGGAGTGTGTGAAAAGGTCCTGTAGCCAAAGGACATAGCCTCCAGCATAGTCATTCCATATGTCGCAGGAATATCGGAAAAACCTCAGGAGGATGTTCAGCTAACACAACGTGCGTGCACACTTCGAACACACCAATACACTAAGGCAGAAACGTGTCCACCCGATGGATAAAACATCCAGACACAAACTGAGCAATGTGGTATATGTAGCACAGTGCAGTGACCCATGTGCAGATCACTTTGAGAGCGGGCAACTAAATTTCATTTTTCATGCGTGTCGTTGTGCCCACAGTAAAAAAATGACAATAAAGGTTATCTTATCTTAAAACAACCACTTTGCAAACTCACGGCACCACATAGGAGAACAAACTCATCAGGACCAGATTCAGCCGTCCGTCTGCCTTTAAAAGAGCAAGGCCGCTCTTTCGAAGACAGCAAAGTCCACATTCTGGACAGAGTGGACCGCTGGCTTGAAAGAGGGGTCTGTTGTGATTCAGGGTCAGCCTGTGCTCCCAGCAGCTGAGTCCGATGAATCTGAGGAGGAGAAGGAGGAGGGGTTTGGAGAGCCTTTGGTGTTGGAGGGAGGCTCTGATGCACTGCAGGACTCTTAGCCTGGCTCCTCCAGTCGTGTTCCTCACGAGGCTCAGATGTGTGAGTAGGAGGTGACGGACTCAGAGGAGTCACAGATGAATCCGTTCAGAGACGCTAGAAGAAGAAGGCAATCCAGCAGAGCAGAGCAGAGAAAAATCAATGAGGCCACTCAGTGAGAGGAGGAGAAGGCAGTGAGAAGCCACGCCTTGGGACTGATAATAAAAGGGGAAGGTGTGGACAGGGCTTGTTGCTAAAGGCAACCATTTGGAGAATATTCTAAGGGAATCCTGGTCTGTTCTGGCTACTTCTGTTTAACTCTTGTTTGTTGAGTCTTGTTTCATATGTTGATTCATTTATGGAAGGAAATGTTCTGTTGCTTTTTTGTTTGAACTGTAAATAAATTTGGGTTGGGTTCAGCCTATTGACTGTCAAAAAGGAAAAAGGGGTTGTCCCTGACACACAAACAAGGCCGGTCATAGGCTGGAACAGAAGAGGGTCAAACAGGCCATATCTAGGTCGAAACTGAGCAACCCTCCCTCAACAGAGGGGGAGGGACACGACACCATCTCCAGTCTACCACACGGTCCTTTCAGCAGTTCCAAGAAGGCTCCACGCCCGTTTGCACCGCTCAGGTGACCCTGAGGAGACAGATAAAACCTCCAAGTGGCCTCCACAATCCTCTAAAAGAATGCAAACGACCAGATGACTGCAAAGGAGTATAAATCCTCTCATTCCCCACCATCCAGTCAGAACCTGAAGAAGCTTCTGGGACAAGAAGCAAAACCTCTTCAGAGAAAAACACGGACGTCCAGTTGCCTCCTGAAAAAAAGGGCCTTTTGGATCTCAATCCAGCTACCCCAGTGATGCCCTCAACATGATGTCCCGTTGCCTGGAAGCGGTTCGGATCTGGATGGGGAGGAACAGACTTCAACTCAACCCCGACAAGACTGAGTGGCTGTGCATACCGGCATCCCGGGATATTCAGAATATTCCACCTCTTTCTATGGGGGGTGCGTTTTTACCCCCCGTAGATAGGGCTCGCAACTTGGGAGTCCTCCTAGATTCACGGCTTGCTTTGGAAGACCATATAGTGGCTGTGACTAGGGGGGCTTTCGCCCAGGTTCGCCTGGTGCGCCAGTTGCGGCCCTATCTAGACTGGGATGCCCTGTGTACGGTCACTCATGCGCTCGTGACCTCTCGTCTGGACTACTGCAACGCTCTCTACATGGGGCTTCCCTTGAAGACCACTCGGAGGCTCCAACTGGTACAGAATGCAGCCGCGAGGGTTGTCTTGGAAGTTTCCCGGTACTCCCATGTTACACCTTTGCTCCGCGAGCTGCATTGGCTACCAGTTGTCTTCCGGGTGCGATTCAAGGTTCTGATGATGGTTTACAAGGCCCTACATGGCATGGGTCCGGAGTACCTCGGGGATCACCTACTTCCCTCCGCCCTGTGCGTTCCCACAAAGAGGGCCTCCTCAGGGTGCCGCCGGTCAGGGAATGTCGGCTGGTGGCCCCCAGGGGGCGGGCCTTCTCTGTGGGCGCCCCGGCTTTATGGAATCAGTTCCCGGTTGAGCTCCGGATGGCACCTGACCTTCGCTCCTTCCGACGCGATCTAAAGACCTATCTATTTGAACAAGCCTGGCCTGATGGGGGATGGGTTGGGGCTTTTATTGTGGGTTCTATTTTATTCTACTGTTTTAGGGGCATCTTGTTTAATCTCTTTTAATTTTTGTATTATTGTTTTTTAACATGTATTGCCCTGTTCACCGTCCTGAGTCCTTCGGGAGAAGGGCGGTATATAAATAAAATTATTATTATTATTACTTTCCAATCTTCCTCCTCTTTTCTCCGTGGGTTCTCTTTTAATTCCAACTCCCCACTCATCCACCCATGCCCCACTTAATCTATGGGAAGAATTAACAGGTCCCAGGTTTTTTTTCTTTTTTCTTTTCCAGAACCGACTTTTTCGTTCCCTGGAATCCAGAGAACAGGAGAACGGGATGGTGCCCAGACTGGATGAGGGTCTTGATGAATTTTTCAACCGGAGAGTCCTAAGCAACACAATAAGGTGAGCCGAGCACAATTCTCTCTAGGACAGAGTTGATGTCATTCAGTTGGGCAAGAAAAACCAAATGCACATGGATGGGATAGGTGGTACCTGGCTCGATAGCAGCAACTGTGAAAGGGATCTCGGAGTCCTAGTGGACAATCCCTTAAATAGGGGCCAGCTGTGTGCTGCAGCAGCCAAAAAAGCCAACACGGTGCTAGGCTGCATTAACGGAGGGATAGAATCAAGATCATGTGAAGTATTAATACCACTTTACAAGGCCTTGGTAAGGCCACACTTGCAACACGGTGTCCAGTTTTGGTCACCACGATGTAAAAAAGATGTTGAGGCTCTGGAAAGGGTGCAGAGAAGAGCAACAAAGAGGATCAGGGGACTGGAGGCTAAAACATACAAAGAACGGTTGCAGGAATTGGGGATGAAGAGAAGGACCAGGGTGGGTGACATGATAGCAGTCTTCCAGTATCTCAGGGGCTGCCCCAAAGAAGAGGCAATCAAGTTATTCTCCAAAGCACCCGAAGGCAGGACAAGAAGCAACGGATGGAAACCAATCAAGGAAAGAAGCGAACTAGAACTAAGGAGAAACTTCCTGACAGTGAGAACAATTAACCAGTGGAACGACTTGCCACCAGATGTTTTGAGGGCTTCATCGTTGGAAGTTTTTAAGAAGATTGGACAGCTTTTTGTCTGGAATGGTATAAGATCTTCTGCTTGAGCAGTGGGTTGGACTAGAAGACCTCCGATCTCCTTTCCCATTCTGTCTGCTAAGATCAGCCTGGAAGAAAAGCAGCTCCCAATTTAGTTTTGGTTTCTTTCCTGCTCTTATCTTTGAATATCTCCCTAATGCAGCTAGTCCTCAACTGACAACAGTTCATTCAGTGGTCGTCCGAAGTTACAACGGCACTGGAAAAAGTGACTTACTTATTTACTTACTTACTTACAGGCTTTTCGCACTTACGACCGTTGCAGCATCCCCCCGGTCACTTGGTCAAAATTCAGATAACTCGGCGATTGACTCATATTTATGACGGTCGCAGAATCCCGTGGGGGGAGGGGTCACACGATCCCTTTTTTTGGCGACCTTCTGCCAAGCAAAATCAATGGGGAAGCCAGATTCGCTAAACAACCGTGTCTCTAACGTAACAACTGCGGTGATACACTTAACAACTGGGATGGGGGGGAAGGTTGTAAAACAGGACAAAATTCACTTATCAAATGCCTCACTTAACAAGAGAATGTTGGGCCTCCGTTATCGTTCGTCGTGGACTTACCTGTATTTTATTTCTATCATTTGATTATTTTTTTAAAAAAATATTGTAAGACGGTCGGCCAATAAATTGGACGGATAAAGGGAAGGAGGGAGAGAAGGAAGTAAGTGTTGGGATTTCTCGCCAGCCAGCAGACCTGACAGCTGAGGAGGAGGAGGAGGGGCCTGAAGTGACGTCAGAGTCAGAGGAAGGCTCTGAGGAGCTCCAAGACTTACAGTCGGACGAGGAACCCGGCCCCTCTACTCGCGCTCAGGCTGAGACAAAGCTGTGCTGGGAGTCTGAGTTGGACAGGGATGAAGCACAGCTGGGAAATATCCAGGATGCACGAAAGCGCCAGCAAGAGAAGCGAGTAGGACAGAGGAATGCAATGGGGCGGCTCCAAAGGAAAAGGAGAAGGCATTAGGAAGCCCCGCCTGGGCTGAATAATAAAAGGGAAAGTGCGGGAGGTGCTGGTTGCCAAAGGCCACCGTTAGTGCTGAGGATTGAGTTTCTGTGGACTGTGTTTGTTTGTCTTGGACGTTGATTCGGGTCTATGAATAATAAAAGGGGATTGCTTTTTCTTGCGGTTTCCTATCTGTTTGTTGGAAGAGGGGTTTCTCCTTGTGAGCGTAACAAGGACTCACGTAGGCTGACACAGAACAAGAAGGAATGAAAGAAAAAAGAACAAGGGAGAGAAGGAGGGAGGGAAGCGTCTCGCTTAGCCATAGAAATTTCCGGCTCACTTGTGGTCATAATTTGAGGACTATGTATGTATCTTACATTTCTCTTCAAAATCACTTTCGGCTTTCTTAGTTCCGCCATTTCTCTCCCGCACAGCTATCCTCGGATATCTGAGAGCTGTGTGGTACGGCCAGGCCTGTCCGATTCCCTCCCGCCTCTACAAAGGAAGAGGAAAAAGGGCCTCTTCCATTTTCGCCGGTACCGCAGCATCAAGGGAGAGCGAGACTCCGACGATCTGCCCACCAATCCTCCCCCGCCTCCTCTGGGAGGGGAGGACACGAAGCCCTTGATGTACTCCGTCGCTCACGAGAAAGACTGGAAACTGGACCAGGACATTGCGGGGGGAACAATGCTGCTTCCGGGAATGGCGACCGCAACAGTGCCTGGAAGCGGGGTCAAAGGCCTCCCAGGCCGATCTAAACAGGTAAGGAAATTTACTTCTGGGGTAAGGGCTGGGACGCGAAAGACCCCCTTTTTAAAATCCCCTTTCCTTCCGAAACAAGATTTCCACTCCTGATTCAGAGAGGGCATCAACGGACGGGCGGAGGACTGAGTTCTTACAGCCGTCGCGCGTCCAAGGAGTGCCGCTGCCGGGAATGGAACGTGCGAAAGGGTGGAGCTTGGATGCTAAGCTAGAGGTAATTCTCCACCAGGGAAAAACACCCCATGTTTTGTTGTCACTGTGTGTTGGGGGGAGAGAGCACGGGGGGAGGCTAATCTCAATGTACACATGTTGTACTTTGACAATAAAGGATTATTATTATTATTATTATTATTATTATTATTATTATTATTATTAT
>JAKJMR010037764.1:0-10778 GCA_024449315.1 Daboia siamensis | reverse complement strand
TTCCTTCCTTCCTTCCTTCCTTCCTTCCTTCCTTCCTTCCTTCCTTCTTGCCTGCCTGCCTGCCTGCCTGCCTTTCCTCCCTCCTTCCCAGTGGTTAGAATGCAGAATTGCAGGCTAACTCTGCCGACTGCCAGGAGTTCGATCCTGACCGGCTCAAGGTTGAACTCAGCCTTCCATCTGTCAACGCTGCCAGCATCGAATGTTCTTGCCTGACAAGGGATGAAGAAGCAGCTATTTCATACGTCAAACTTGTGTACTGCTTTAAGAGATAGGGCTAAGGCTGGGAGGGGGGAGACTGTTCCTCAAGGCCACCTGAAATTAAAGAAGACAAGAACTTGGCGGGTTGTCTAACGGAAGGGAAAACGATTCTGCAAGTTAATTGGAGAATATGAGTAATGACAAAATTGGGAAGGTGGAGAATTGTGTTTCATGTATTGTGCAAGGGAGCGGAGATGTCAAGATGCCAGCTTCCTCCGAGCAAGCATTTGCCAGTGAATTAGGCTCAATAAAGGACTTTTAAGGTAAACAATGCCTCAGAGTCACTTGGAAAGCCCATACGTCGGAAACTTTGACACCATCCTTCTGAGGTCGGTAAAACGAGGACCCAGATTTTTGGGGTGGGGTGGGGGTCAATAGGCTGACTCTAATCTGCTCGGAGAGGGCTATAAAGTGGTAGGTAAGTCTAAGCGCTGTTGCTATGGCTACCATATCAAAGATGGAGGCGGGTTCCAGATCCAAGGAACCAGGTGAGCGTCTCACCTTGAGCCTCAGAAAACAAGCAGGTATTTCAGGAAGGCCTAAGGGAGGCAGGATAGAAGTCTTCCAATATTTGAGGGGGCTGTCGCAAGAAGAGGAGTTGGGGGTGGGTGGGTTTTCAGCCTATTCCCCAAAGCACCAGAAGGCAAGACAAGAAATAATGGGTGGAAATTGATCAAGGGGAGAGAGAACCTAGAACTAAGGAGAAATTTCCTGACTGGTGAGAAAAAATTAATCGGTGGAACGACTTGCCACCAGAAGTTGTAGTTGCTCCAGCACTGGAGGTTTTGAAGAAGAGATTGGACAGCCATTTTGTCTGAAATGGTCTAGGGCAGAGCTAGGCCACCTTGGCTCTTTTATGATTCGTGGACTTCAACTCCCAGAATTCCTGAGCCAGCCACGCTGAGGGGGAAAGGGAGAGGTTTCCAAGCTGAGCCATGCTGGCTGAGGAATTCTGGGAGTTGAAGTCCACGAGTCATAAAAGAGCCAAGGTGGCCTACTCCTGGTATAGGGTCTCCTGCTTGAGCAGGGGGTTGGACTAGATGACCTCCAAGGTCCCTTCCAGCTCCTATTCTATTCTATTCTATTCTATTCTATTCTATTCTATTCTATTCTATTCTATTCCTCCTCCTCCTTTTTAAGAGGAGACTGGACAGCCATTTGCCAGAAAAGGTATCAGGTCTCCTGCTCGAGCAGGGGGTTGGACTAGATGATCTCCAGGGTCCCTTCCAGCTCTGTGACTCTGTTGTCTTGCTATTTGCCCTCTGACGTTCTTCCACCCGAATTCTTCCACAGTGAAGTGAAGCTCTCGGTTGTGACGTATCTCACCAACACCATTGTGGAGGAACTTCTGGAGGAATTGTACTACGCTCACAAGAACCTGGTGAGGACAATCTGTGCTTCTTTCACTCCCCCCTCTCCCCTCCAAGTGGAGCCACATCCCTCACTTCCATGTCAGGACTTCATTCCGATTTGGGGCCTGGTGCCTCAGCCTTTCAGAATCCCCAGTTGGTTTTGCTTGGAGTTGGGACGCTAAGCAGAGTCGGACCTGGTTGGTAATTGGATGGGAGACATGAGGAAGTCCCGGTGTTGGCGGCAGAACCCCTTGTTACGGGTAGTCCTTGGCTTCCGACCACAACGGAGCGGAACATTCCTCCTGCTAAGCGAGACTTCTGTTAAGCGAGCTTTGTCCCAGTTAACGACCTTTCTCGCCACAGCGAATGAATACCTGCCATTTTTAAGTTAATAGCACGGTTGGCGAGTCTGTCTTCCCCATTGACTTTGCTTGTCGGAAGCTGGCAAAAGGGGAATCACGTGACCCCGGGATGCTGCGACCGTCATAAATATGAGCCAGATGCCAAGCGTCTGAATTTTGATCACGTGAGCATGGGGATGCTGCCACGTTTATAAGTGTGGGGAAAGCGGTCATGTCACTTTTTTCAGCGCCACTGTAATTTCAAACGGTCACTAAACAAACTGTTGTAAGCCGAGGACTACATATATATAGTATATATATATATATGAAGTATACACACGCGCACAAAAACACATAGAGTGGTGGGATGCAGGCCTGGGCCTCTGAGGCCTAGAACAGACTTCCGGAATTGGCATCCATGCATTTTATATATACATATTTAAACCCCTCCCTCTTGTGTTTAGCACTGGTACTGCAGACCTGTTATCAGGATGATCCCAAGCTGATAGCCTCCATCTTTCTTCTCTCCTTCCAACCCCAGGCTCAACACATCACCCATCTCCACCGACTTTCGGACGGTCAGGATAGCGCGATCCTTCCCGAACATCTGGGGAAACCCCAATTCCAGGGACCGAAAGAGTTCACCGACCATGAGCTGGATTCCAACATCGTAAGAGGTTCCGACTTAACTCTGGAGGGATCCCCAGGTTTTGCAAGTCCTGCCCTTGGGCAGACTTTAAAATAGAATAGAGCGGAAAGGGACCTCAGAGGTAATAATAATAATAATAATAATGTTGGAAGGGACCTTGGAGGTCTTCTAGTCCAGCCCCCTGTTTGAGCAGGAGAGCCTATACGAGTTCAGACAAGTGACTACCCAGTCTCTTCTTAAAAACCTCCTGTGATGGAGCGCCCACGATTTCCGGTGGCGAGCTGTTCCACTGGTTAATTGTCCTCGCTGTCAGGAAGTTTCTCCTTAATTCCAGGTTGCTTGCTGTTCCACTGGTTAAGCGATAAGTTGAAGCGTGACTGACATGTTTCTCTCGTTGGCTCTGGGTGGGCTCCGCTTCAGTGCAAGCCAGCTGTGTGCGGCAGCAGCAAAAAAAAAGGCCAAGACAGTCCTAGGCTGCATTAACAGAAGGATAGAATCAGGATCATGTGAAGTGATAATACCACTTTATAAAGCCTTGGTAAGGCCACACTTGGAATACGGCATCCAGTTTTGGTCACCACGATGTAAAAAAGATGTTGAGACTCTAGAAAGAGCGCAGAGAAGAGGAGGGTAAAACATACAAAGAACGGTTGCTGGAATGGGATATGTCTAGTCCAATGGAAAGGAGGACTAGGGTTGACATGATCACAGTCGTCCAATACTTGAGGGGGCTGCCACAAAGAAGAGGGGGGCGTCAACCTGTTGTCTGAAGCACCTCAGGGCAGGACAAGAAGCAACGGATGGAAACTCATCAAGGAGAGAAGCAACCTAGAACTAAGGAGGAATTTCCTGACAATAAACCAGTGGAACAGCTTGCCACCAGAAGTTGTGGGTGCTCCATCACTGGAGGTTTTGAAGAAGATCCTGGACAGTCACTTGTCTGGAATGGTAGAGGGTCTTCTAGCTGAGCAGGGGGGTAGACTAGAAGACCTTCGAGGTCCCTTCCAACCCGGTTATTCTGTGTTCTCTCGTGCAGGACACCATGGCGATCAAAAGACAGAAGAACTGCCGCAGGATCAGGCCGGTTTCTGCCTTCATTAGTGAGTGCAGCCACAACTTTCATAGCCGCCATTCTCTAATCCAGAGAGGTCGGCCTCCACTTAGAACCGTTCGCTTAGCGACCGAAGTTTCAACGTCGCTGAAAAAAAGTGACTTAGGACCACTTTCCACACTTAACCACTGCTGCAGCATCCCCGTGGTCACCTAATCAAAATTCAAACGCTTGGCAGCTGGCGTGTACTTAAGACGGTTGCAGTGGTTTAGGCTCCCTGTGATCCCCTTTTATGACCTGACAAGCAAAGTCAACGGGAGAAGCCAGATTCACTTAACCACCGTGTTGACTAACTTAACTACTGCGGAGATTCACCGAAGGACTGAAATTCTGGGCGCCTTTGTGGTCGTAAATTGATGTTTACCTTAAAGAAGCTGTAAAATACTGCGATTAATCTTGGTCAGACTTATCCTAATTGATTTCCCGAGACAACTCATTTGTCTGCTTGTCTGATAGGGCGTTATTGTCCCTCTAAATTCTGCTTTAGCTTCCAAATGGGTTCAGTGAGCTTCCCCACTCAGTGCAATAGTATTCCTTGGACTTACAACCGTTCATTTGGTGACCGTTCAAAGTTACGACGACACTGAAAAACGCGACTTGTGACTGTTTTTCATACCTACAACCGCTGTAGTATCCCCACAGTCATGCGATCAAAATTCCAACGTTTGGCATCATATTTATGACCGTCGCAGCATCTCGGGGTCACGTGATCCCCTTTTGCAACCTTCTGACAAACAAAGTCAACCGGGAAGCCAGAATTCGCTTCACGATCGTTTGACTAATTTAACGTGATTCCCTTCACAACTGTGGCAAGGAAGGTCGCAAAATGGGGGCCAAGCTCACTTCACACATGTTTCACTTAGTGACAGAAATGTTCTTGCTCAGTGGTGGTTGTAAGTCAAGGACTATCTGTATCCAGGCAACAAAAATGGGTTTCGAGCTTAAATCAGCCCTGCACAAATCCCCCATTTTTTTTCTCTCTTTGGCCCAAAACGGCCAAAACTATCCATTGGATATGCTGGATTCATTCAGTGGGATTCACTGAAACGACCCTTGTAAAATGGAGTCCGGTCACATGACCCCTCAACTTATGACTGCAATGATTTAACGACTTCTCTCCACTTGCAGGTGGATCGGAACAGGACAGTGACCTCACAACTGCTAACATGAGCTCACCTCTGGGGTGGATCGCTCTCGTGGGCAACACTCCCTACCCCTATTCGCACAGCGCCTCCTTCGATGGGTTTTGTGAGCTGCCCACAGACGGGACTCGGCTTGAGCACTGGACGTGCGGCAGACCCCGGCCGCCTCGTTCGACTCGCTTCCGCTCCAGCGTGAGTACCTCGTCCAAAGTATCTCTTTCCTCCTTCTCCTGCTTGACCGCATGAAGGGTAAATAGTCCCAAAGGCGCTTTTTTCAGAAGGCAACTGCACTTCCTTGTTTTTGAAGACGTTTCACTCCTCATAAATGAAGCTTCTTCAGCTCTGACTGGACGGTAGGGAACGGAAGGATTTATATTCCTTGCAGACAGCTGGTCATTTGCCTTCATGTAGAGAGCCGTTGAGGCCACTTGGAGGTTTCTCTGTGTCCTCGGGGGTCGCCCGAGTGATGCAAATGGGTGTGGAGTGTGTGAAAAGGTCCTGTAGCCAAAGGACATAGCCTCCAGCATAGTCATTCCATATGTCGCAGGAATATCGGAAAAACCTCAGGAGGATGTTCAGCTAACACAACGTGCGTGCACACTTCGAACACACCAATACACTAAGGCAGAAACGTGTCCACCCGATGGATAAAACATCCAGACACAAACTGAGCAATGTGGTATATGTAGCACAGTGCAGTGACCCATGTGCAGATCACTTTGAGAGCGGGCAACTAAATTTCATTTTTCATGCGTGTCGTTGTGCCCACAGTAAAAAAATGACAATAAAGGTTATCTTATCTTAAAACAACCACTTTGCAAACTCACGGCACCACATAGGAGAACAAACTCATCAGGACCAGATTCAGCCGTCCGTCTGCCTTTAAAAGAGCAAGGCCGCTCTTTCGAAGACAGCAAAGTCCACATTCTGGACAGAGTGGACCGCTGGCTTGAAAGAGGGGTCTGTTGTGATTCAGGGTCAGCCTGTGCTCCCAGCAGCTGAGTCCGATGAATCTGAGGAGGAGAAGGAGGAGGGGTTTGGAGAGCCTTTGGTGTTGGAGGGAGGCTCTGATGCACTGCAGGACTCTTAGCCTGGCTCCTCCAGTCGTGTTCCTCACGAGGCTCAGATGTGTGAGTAGGAGGTGACGGACTCAGAGGAGTCACAGATGAATCCGTTCAGAGACGCTAGAAGAAGAAGGCAATCCAGCAGAGCAGAGCAGAGAAAAATCAATGAGGCCACTCAGTGAGAGGAGGAGAAGGCAGTGAGAAGCCACGCCTTGGGACTGATAATAAAAGGGGAAGGTGTGGACAGGGCTTGTTGCTAAAGGCAACCATTTGGAGAATATTCTAAGGGAATCCTGGTCTGTTCTGGCTACTTCTGTTTAACTCTTGTTTGTTGAGTCTTGTTTCATATGTTGATTCATTTATGGAAGGAAATGTTCTGTTGCTTTTTTGTTTGAACTGTAAATAAATTTGGGTTGGGTTCAGCCTATTGACTGTCAAAAAGGAAAAAGGGGTTGTCCCTGACACACAAACAAGGCCGGTCATAGGCTGGAACAGAAGAGGGTCAAACAGGCCATATCTAGGTCGAAACTGAGCAACCCTCCCTCAACAGAGGGGGAGGGACACGACACCATCTCCAGTCTACCACACGGTCCTTTCAGCAGTTCCAAGAAGGCTCCACGCCCGTTTGCACCGCTCAGGTGACCCTGAGGAGACAGATAAAACCTCCAAGTGGCCTCCACAATCCTCTAAAAGAATGCAAACGACCAGATGACTGCAAAGGAGTATAAATCCTCTCATTCCCCACCATCCAGTCAGAACCTGAAGAAGCTTCTGGGACAAGAAGCAAAACCTCTTCAGAGAAAAACACGGACGTCCAGTTGCCTCCTGAAAAAAAGGGCCTTTTGGATCTCAATCCAGCTACCCCAGTGATGCCCTCAACATGATGTCCCGTTGCCTGGAAGCGGTTCGGATCTGGATGGGGAGGAACAGACTTCAACTCAACCCCGACAAGACTGAGTGGCTGTGCATACCGGCATCCCGGGATATTCAGAATATTCCACCTCTTTCTATGGGGGGTGCGTTTTTACCCCCCGTAGATAGGGCTCGCAACTTGGGAGTCCTCCTAGATTCACGGCTTGCTTTGGAAGACCATATAGTGGCTGTGACTAGGGGGGCTTTCGCCCAGGTTCGCCTGGTGCGCCAGTTGCGGCCCTATCTAGACTGGGATGCCCTGTGTACGGTCACTCATGCGCTCGTGACCTCTCGTCTGGACTACTGCAACGCTCTCTACATGGGGCTTCCCTTGAAGACCACTCGGAGGCTCCAACTGGTACAGAATGCAGCCGCGAGGGTTGTCTTGGAAGTTTCCCGGTACTCCCATGTTACACCTTTGCTCCGCGAGCTGCATTGGCTACCAGTTGTCTTCCGGGTGCGATTCAAGGTTCTGATGATGGTTTACAAGGCCCTACATGGCATGGGTCCGGAGTACCTCGGGGATCACCTACTTCCCTCCGCCCTGTGCGTTCCCACAAAGAGGGCCTCCTCAGGGTGCCGCCGGTCAGGGAATGTCGGCTGGTGGCCCCCAGGGGGCGGGCCTTCTCTGTGGGCGCCCCGGCTTTATGGAATCAGTTCCCGGTTGAGCTCCGGATGGCACCTGACCTTCGCTCCTTCCGACGCGATCTAAAGACCTATCTATTTGAACAAGCCTGGCCTGATGGGGGATGGGTTGGGGCTTTTATTGTGGGTTCTATTTTATTCTACTGTTTTAGGGGCATCTTGTTTAATCTCTTTTAATTTTTGTATTATTGTTTTTTAACATGTATTGCCCTGTTCACCGTCCTGAGTCCTTCGGGAGAAGGGCGGTATATAAATAAAATTATTATTATTATTACTTTCCAATCTTCCTCCTCTTTTCTCCGTGGGTTCTCTTTTAATTCCAACTCCCCACTCATCCACCCATGCCCCACTTAATCTATGGGAAGAATTAACAGGTCCCAGGTTTTTTTTCTTTTTTCTTTTCCAGAACCGACTTTTTCGTTCCCTGGAATCCAGAGAACAGGAGAACGGGATGGTGCCCAGACTGGATGAGGGTCTTGATGAATTTTTCAACCGGAGAGTCCTAAGCAACACAATAAGGTGAGCCGAGCACAATTCTCTCTAGGACAGAGTTGATGTCATTCAGTTGGGCAAGAAAAACCAAATGCACATGGATGGGATAGGTGGTACCTGGCTCGATAGCAGCAACTGTGAAAGGGATCTCGGAGTCCTAGTGGACAATCCCTTAAATAGGGGCCAGCTGTGTGCTGCAGCAGCCAAAAAAGCCAACACGGTGCTAGGCTGCATTAACGGAGGGATAGAATCAAGATCATGTGAAGTATTAATACCACTTTACAAGGCCTTGGTAAGGCCACACTTGCAACACGGTGTCCAGTTTTGGTCACCACGATGTAAAAAAGATGTTGAGGCTCTGGAAAGGGTGCAGAGAAGAGCAACAAAGAGGATCAGGGGACTGGAGGCTAAAACATACAAAGAACGGTTGCAGGAATTGGGGATGAAGAGAAGGACCAGGGTGGGTGACATGATAGCAGTCTTCCAGTATCTCAGGGGCTGCCCCAAAGAAGAGGCAATCAAGTTATTCTCCAAAGCACCCGAAGGCAGGACAAGAAGCAACGGATGGAAACCAATCAAGGAAAGAAGCGAACTAGAACTAAGGAGAAACTTCCTGACAGTGAGAACAATTAACCAGTGGAACGACTTGCCACCAGATGTTTTGAGGGCTTCATCGTTGGAAGTTTTTAAGAAGATTGGACAGCTTTTTGTCTGGAATGGTATAAGATCTTCTGCTTGAGCAGTGGGTTGGACTAGAAGACCTCCGATCTCCTTTCCCATTCTGTCTGCTAAGATCAGCCTGGAAGAAAAGCAGCTCCCAATTTAGTTTTGGTTTCTTTCCTGCTCTTATCTTTGAATATCTCCCTAATGCAGCTAGTCCTCAACTGACAACAGTTCATTCAGTGGTCGTCCGAAGTTACAACGGCACTGGAAAAAGTGACTTACTTATTTACTTACTTACTTACAGGCTTTTCGCACTTACGACCGTTGCAGCATCCCCCCGGTCACTTGGTCAAAATTCAGATAACTCGGCGATTGACTCATATTTATGACGGTCGCAGAATCCCGTGGGGGGAGGGGTCACACGATCCCTTTTTTTGGCGACCTTCTGCCAAGCAAAATCAATGGGGAAGCCAGATTCGCTAAACAACCGTGTCTCTAACGTAACAACTGCGGTGATACACTTAACAACTGGGATGGGGGGGAAGGTTGTAAAACAGGACAAAATTCACTTATCAAATGCCTCACTTAACAAGAGAATGTTGGGCCTCCGTTATCGTTCGTCGTGGACTTACCTGTATTTTATTTCTATCATTTGATTATTTTTTTAAAAAAATATTGTAAGACGGTCGGCCAATAAATTGGACGGATAAAGGGAAGGAGGGAGAGAAGGAAGTAAGTGTTGGGATTTCTCGCCAGCCAGCAGACCTGACAGCTGAGGAGGAGGAGGAGGGGCCTGAAGTGACGTCAGAGTCAGAGGAAGGCTCTGAGGAGCTCCAAGACTTACAGTCGGACGAGGAACCCGGCCCCTCTACTCGCGCTCAGGCTGAGACAAAGCTGTGCTGGGAGTCTGAGTTGGACAGGGATGAAGCACAGCTGGGAAATATCCAGGATGCACGAAAGCGCCAGCAAGAGAAGCGAGTAGGACAGAGGAATGCAATGGGGCGGCTCCAAAGGAAAAGGAGAAGGCATTAGGAAGCCCCGCCTGGGCTGAATAATAAAAGGGAAAGTGCGGGAGGTGCTGGTTGCCAAAGGCCACCGTTAGTGCTGAGGATTGAGTTTCTGTGGACTGTGTTTGTTTGTCTTGGACGTTGATTCGGGTCTATGAATAATAAAAGGGGATTGCTTTTTCTTGCGGTTTCCTATCTGTTTGTTGGAAGAGGGGTTTCTCCTTGTGAGCGTAACAAGGACTCACGTAGGCTGACACAGAACAAGAAGGAATGAAAGAAAAAAGAACAAGGGAGAGAAGGAGGGAGGGAAGCGTCTCGCTTAGCCATAGAAATTTCCGGCTCACTTGTGGTCATAATTTGAGGACTATGTATGTATCTTACATTTCTCTTCAAAATCACTTTCGGCTTTCTTAGTTCCGCCATTTCTCTCCCGCACAGCTATCCTCGGATATCTGAGAGCTGTGTGGTACGGCCAGGCCTGTCCGATTCCCTCCCGCCTCTACAAAGGAAGAGGAAAAAGGGCCTCTTCCATTTTCGCCGGTACCGCAGCATCAAGGGAGAGCGAGACTCCGACGATCTGCCCACCAATCCTCCCCCGCCTCCTCTGGGAGGGGAGGACACGAAGCCCTTGATGTACTCCGTCGCTCACGAGAAAGACTGGAAACTGGACCAGGACATTGCGGGGGGAACAATGCTGCTTCCGGGAATGGCGACCGCAACAGTGCCTGGAAGCGGGGTCAAAGGCCTCCCAGGCCGATCTAAACAGGTAAGGAAATTTACTTCTGGGGTAAGGGCTGGGACGCGAAAGACCCCCTTTTTAAAATCCCCTTTCCTTCCGAAACAAGATTTCCACTCCTGATTCAGAGAGGGCATCAACGGACGGGCGGAGGACTGAGTTCTTACAGCCGTCGCGCGTCCAAGGAGTGCCGCTGCCGGGAATGGAACGTGCGAAAGGGTGGAGCTTGGATGCTAAGCTAGAGGTAATTCTCCACCAGGGAAAAACACCCCATGTTTTGTTGTCACTGTGTGTTGGGGGGAGAGAGCACGGGGGGAGGCTAATCTCAATGTACACATGTTGTACTTTGACAATAAAGGATTATTATTATTATTATTATTATTATTATTATTATTATTATTATTAT
>JAKJMR010037753.1:0-13449 GCA_024449315.1 Daboia siamensis | reverse complement strand
AGATAGATAGATAGATAGATAGATAGATAGATAGATAGATAGATAGACAGACAGACACAGACAGAAAGACAGACAGACAGACAGACAAGTAGATAGATAGATAGACAGAGAGAGACAGACAGATGATAGATAGATAGATAGACAGACAGACAGACAGACAGACAGAGAGACAAGTAGATAGGTAAGTAGATAGACAGACAGAGAGAGACAGACAGATGATAGATAGATAGATAGATAGATAGATAGACAGACAGACAGACAGACAGACAGACACTGTAGATAAGCAGATAGGTAGGTAGGTAGGAAGATAGATAGACAGACAGGTAGGTAGACAGACAGACAGACAGACAGACAGACAGACCCAATCATTATTCATAATCTACTTTTCTCTTGCATAACAGTTTCTAGTTTTTATGCCTGCAGAGGGACCATACAAAATTCCCTTTGGAGATAATAATTGTTCACTGGCCATCCCACCTCTCTTTCTTTCTCCCTTAAGAGCATCCCCTTTTCTCTTTCCCTTTCCCACTAGCTCCTCTCTTGATAAGGTCTGTCCAGTTGTAAAACCCAGTTGAAAAATCCATTCCATTTTTTTTTTTCTTATCAGAGAGGCAAGAAGTTCCTGCGGTGTTTTCTCATTCCTACATTCTCTGCTCCCAATGCTGGGAGATTGAGGTTTATCTGATCAGGCTTCTCCTGGTGAAGTAACACCTGATGATCAGAGACAAATTAATCAAACCTTATACCTGAGAGGGTCTCAGGAGATGTTTTAGTCCTGAAGCCTGTTATTAGATAGTTAAGAGGGTGAGGGTTGGCTTTCTAAATGTCCTCAGTATCCATCTATCTTCAATCAGCCACTAATGAGTTCCTTTAATCAACTGGAGGACATATATGTTCCGTCAAGCTACAGCAAGGTCTCTCTGAAGGATTCGTGTTGTGCGGCCCACTTTGTTCTTCTAAAGGACAGTGGCAAGAACAATCTCAAAGACTGTGCATTGGTGACAGGATTCTACTCATAACACAATTCCTTTTTTCTGAGAATAGGGCTCTACGTTCTCTCACAAATGGATTTTTTTTTTCTTTAATGGAACACCAGGTTTTGGCTTCCGAGTTATTTAAAGCCCTGTCTTCGCCAAGATAGCTTTGTGCCATTAATAAAGTGGCTTCCGATCATGACAGTGATCTTGTTCGCTTAGATTCCTGTCCATCTTGTTTAATTTAACTTAATTGGCACCCTCTGTGCCTCGGTGCCCCTGAAGAAGATGAAATGAGCTCACGAAAAAGAGAGTGTCAGAAAAGCTGACTTTAACCCTTCGCTCACAACTTACGTCTTCTGGGATTCCCAAATCCTATTGGCAACCAGCAGTGCCTGAAAAACAAGCGAGAGGGGATTAACCATCACTGCGTTTGCTAATTCTTCAGAGATTCCTAACAAGATTTGCCAATCCCGTTTGCCTCTCTCTCCAGGCAAAGAACAAAGGGAATATGCTAGAGACAGAGTAGCAACAAAGATGTAGTAAATAAAACCTGCTCCCTGTAGAACTTACAGAGCAGAAAAATAAACAGAGGATGGGCAACAGAGGGACATTCCCTGAATTTCACAAGCAAAGCTTCTTAAGATCCTGGCTTTTCTGGAAGGGAAATATCAGATGTTAGTATTCATATCAGACTTCTACTATACAGTTAGATTTCCATGTATCTGTCAGCAGTACAAACTTGACACCCAGAAAGCGATAGAGACAGTTCAGCCTCTTTTACGGATTACTCATCCTGTGCCTTTATTTACTGCATTTGTAGTCTGCTTTTCTCAAGATGAGAGCCTGCCACAGTTACTATTTTTCCTCTTTATTATCAGACCGTTAGGAGCAATCGTGAACAGAAATTCAGACCGCAAAACTCATTTCATATACCTCTTTCTTTTGCATTGGTGATTTTTCTCCCAGTATGAAAACAGATTTAGTAGGGCATTAAGCTGTTAAAAAAAACAAAAAAACAACACCTATCACTATTTTCCTTATTGTTAAAATACGGTGTGGGCAGCATAATAAACTTGTGTGTGGTCGATAGGACTCAAAACAGCTGATTTTGGATAACAGTGCTTGGCAGATGCTTAGATATGTCTAGTTTATCGAAGAGAAGGATGAGGGGTGACATGACAGCAGTGTTCCAATATCTCAGGGGTTGCCCCAGAGAAGAGGGAGTCAAGCTCTTCTCCAAAGCACCTGAAGGCAGGACAAGAAGCAACGGATGATCAAGCAATCTAGAACTAAGGAGAAATTTCCTGACAGTTAGAATAATTAATCAGTGGAACATCCTGCCTGCAGAAGCAGTAAATGCTCCAACACTGTTGGAGTTTTTAAGAAGAGATTGGACAACCATTTTTCTAAAATGGTATAGGGTTTCCTGCCTGAGCAGGGGGTTATACTAGAAGACCTCCGAGGTCTATTCTATTCTATTCTATTCTATTCTATTCTATTCTATTCTACTCTACTCTACTCTACTCTACTCTACTCTACTCTACTCTACTCTACTCTACTCTACTCTACTCTACTCTACACTGGGTTGCTTGTTTAAACCCTGTACAGTAATTGGAACTGCTAATTTGGCTTGTCGCTCTCCTAATTTAGCATGGATGGTTTTCTGAGATCAAAGTTTTCAGCTTTGATCTAGTTCTGCATTGGATTCATGATTCAGAGGGGTTTTGGAATTGTAGTCTAAAAGCTCCTTACCTGGCAGGTTTTTATTTCACCGAAGAAAAAGAAACATTTCAAAGCAGGAAAAGTGAGTAAGATTCACAGTCCAGGTCAAAAAGCTGTTCTTGTCTATGTTCCAGATTAGTCTGCAAAAAAAACCACGAGAGAGGGAGAGGAGAAAAAGACAAGAGAGAAACGATGTGTTTGGAGAGAATTCTGGCATAGTTTAAGGAAATTTCTTATCATGATGTCCTTTTATTAATATGTCAACACCTGAAGAGTTTTTCTTGTTTCCACCATCAAGGATACTCATGCCAGGAATCATGTCATTAGTGTCATGACAATTAATTGTTAATGATCATTAATTGAGAACAATTGAGCAATGGAACAGCTAGCACCCAAGACTTAATGGTGCTCCATTTTTGAGAATAGATTGGACAGCCATTTCTCCAGGATGGAATAAGGTCTTTTGCCTTACGCAGAGGGCTGAACTAGAAGACCTCCAAAGTCTCTTCCAGCCGCATGGATTCTATGATTCTGTGCCTTTCAAATACTTCATAGACTCCAATAACTACTCATAGCATTTACTCAGTTTTCAGAAACTGGAGGTTTCTGAAGAGGGAGTCAAGCTATTCTCCAAAGCACATGAAGGCAGGACAAGAAGCAGCGGATGGACACTAATCAAGGAGAGAAGCAACCTGGAACTAAGGAGAAACTTCCTGACAGTTAGAACAATTAACCAGTGGAACCACCTGCCTCCAGAAGCTGTGAATGCTCCAACACCAGAAGTTTTTAAGAAGAGACTGGACAGCTATTGGTTTGAAATGGTATAGGGCTCAAGCAGGAGGTTGGATCAGAAAAGCTTCAAGCTCCCTTTCAGCTCTGTTCTTCTGAAGTTGAGCTGAGTGACGTGTATTTCTATCTTTCTGCCCTTGCTAAATGGCATTTTGCTACCAGGTTTACATCGGCATGCTAAAGTATTCCAGTGGGACTTAGATTATCTTCTTGTCTGTTTCGGTATAAAAATGTATAACTTTCCTTATTCTTATATTCCAGGCAACTGGCATTTAAGTTGGGATAATTGCAAGATCAATACCATAGCAGAGAAACAATGGGATCATTCAAGGCAGCTATTGAAACCATTCCCCAGTTACAAATTATGATGACTTCACAACACAATGGAACTTTAATATTCTCCCTAGCTAAGGCTGGAGAGAAAAATAAAGCTACAGTAACTGCTCCGAAAATAGATGCTGCCTGTTCATTTGTTCTTATCCAGGAACATCATCCTTCATAGCACTAATCCAGCTCATTCTTTGCAACTCGAATGCTTTAAACGGTTAGCGATTAGGCTTTGGGATGGATGTAAATATTGCTGCTTTTCACCCCGCGGGATGAAGAGGGCCATCAGAAAGAGTTAGATGAAATTGTCCAGGTTGAATCATCTGAAACCTACTTCCGTGAACTTGGCAAGGCAAATCCATTTTGAAACGTCGTTTATCCACCCGTATCGTGCAAAATCTGGGAGCCCCTTTCTGCTAAGATCCTCTCCCCCCCCCCTTGCATTTGTTTCGTTGCTGCTGGAGGCCGTATTCATTTCATTCCCCTTAGTCATTCGATAATCCGACGCCTTATCCCTCTCCTGTTTTATTATCCATCCCTTTTTGAAATCTCTCTGTAGCTTTTGCCACCCACCGGCAATCTTGCCGCTGACCCCACATGTCTGTGGAGAACATCCCTCAGATCTGATGCGCAGAAGTCTGTCTGGAGGGTCAAAGAGTCTACAGAACATTTTTTTTTTTTTTGGGCAATGTGAAGGTTCATTGAGTTGATGTTGTTGGCTTCAGCTCCTAGCTTGCAGTGGCTGTGGAATTGACCCATACAGGAGGTTGCTGTGTTTGCATGCAATCAGGGTAATTGCTCCAAAGCACTTTTTTTTTTGGTACAAAGTGCTGCACAGCTTACTCTCACGTTGTTTCCCCCCTTGACTGTGGTTTTTTAAAAGTATTCACTGCTGAGAATGTGGAAAGGGTGGATGGTGGGAGAGCGGGGAGAAAGAAAAAAAAAAACAACACCCTGCTTTTATTTCAATTGCTAATAATACTTTACATCCCTTCCTCTGTCTCTTTACAGACAGTGGCAGGATCTAAAAACTTGGCTGAGCCATCAACAACGTTTGCAATAATCTTAGAACTTTTCCTGATAATGTTTCTGAGCTAATTTGATTGTCCTGACACGCTTGGTGTAGCTTTCCGCGATGCAGCTCTCCATCATTCTGAAGACCTATTGGTTGTGCGGTTTGTACAGGGTGTAAAAAATGGGATAAAAGGTGGTCTGGATTCCCAGGAGGGAGCGGGTTTCATTCTGGAGCAGCAAGAGGCAACTCAGTTCAGATAGTTTTGTGTGAGAGAAAGAGGATGGAAACAGCTTCTCCCTAATAGTTTCCCGAGAATATATTTTATAAGGCGGTAGCATGTGTTTGGGAGGGACGCGGTGGCTCAGTGGGTTAGGACGCTGAGCTTGTCGATCTGAAGGTCGACAGTTTGGCGGGTCGAATCCCGAGTGCCGCATAACAGAGTGAGCGCCTGTTACTCGTCCCAGCTTCTGCCAACCCAGCAGTTTGAAAGCACGTAAAAATGCAAGTAGAAAAATAGGGACCACTACGTGCGCCTTTGGCGTCTAGTCATGCCGGCCACATGACCACGGAGACGTCCTCGGACAAGCGCTGGCTCTTCGGCTTTGAAACAGAGATGAGCACCGGCCCCTAGAGTCAGAAACGACTAGCACGCATGTGCGGGAGAACCTTTACCTTTACCTAGCATGTGTTTAGTTTGGCAAGATTCTATCTATAGGAACAATTAAAAAAAAAAAAAACTGCTCCGAAGAATCACAATGTGTCTTCTTGGTTCTTGGCCCTTGACAAACAAACAAGCATCATGAAAGAGGTTTGTGATGATGCTTTCCCTTAGATATGATGGAGGTTTGAAAAGTTAGGGAGTTATTCATACAGCAAAGGAGAAAATATTTATGCATCCTCTGGGTGGTTTTTGAGGTTATATAGTTGGCTGTTTACTGTTGGCTTGTTCGGCAATTCCTTGATTAGGACCTTCTTACTTTGTGATTGTTGTTCTGATGTTAATCTTGGAATTAATATGTGCTCACCTGGATGCTGATTGCTGGTGAGGAAGTGTTTTGGTCTTTTTGTTCTGCTTTGGCTACTTGATGATCTCTTCTGCATAGTATGCAGATGTTGTTTATGTCGATGTGTCTATTAATGGCTAATTTGTCAGGGTGCCAGGCTTCTAGAAATTCCCTAATTTGTTTTGGGGGCCTGGCTTGGTCTAGAGCTCAAAATTGGCTTAAATGATTACTCATAAAACTCTTTTTTTTATTATTAAAAAGTTTTACAAACATTTTTAAATACAAAAAACTCCCCCCTCCCCTCTACCCAACCCTCCCCTCCCCTCCCCTCCCCCCTCCCCAACTTCCCAGAGCTGAATACAGGGTATAGTGATACAAGCATAGGCTAAAATATGCTAACAACAAAAGTAAAACATTAAATTCTTATCGCACTTTAACTCTCCATAGTCATAATATTAATAACCAATAACAAATGTTTAATCTTTTTAAATTAATTTTTGTATTCTTGTCTTTTAACATGTATTGCCCTGTTCACTGCCCTGAGTGCTTCGGGAGAAGGGCGGTATACAAATAAAATTATTATTATTATTATTATTATTATTATTATTATTATTATTATTATTATTATTATTATTATTATTATTATTATTATAATATAACTAATTATGCATCATAAAAATCCGCTACTTATTCAAATGCTAAATGAAACTTTTTAGTCCCATATTTATTCTGAATATATTCAATCCATCTTCTCCATTCCACGATAAATCTCTGTTGCGATTGGTCTTTCAAATATGCTGAAATCTTTGCCATTTCCGCCAAGTTAGAAACTTTCAAAGTCCATTCTTCTATAGTCGGCAGTTTCTCCTTCTTCCAATATTGCGCTACTAAAAGTCTTTCTGCCGTAATTGGATTCAACATCAATTTAGTGTCTATAACAGTAGTATCTGTGATAATAACCAATAAAAACAACTGCGGAGAAAACTTTATCCTTTTCTTAAATATCTTTTGCATATTACACCAAATTTTAATCCAAAAAGCTTTAACCTTTTTATAAGTCCACCATATATGAAAATACGTTGCATCCTCACAGCCACACCTCCAACATTTGGGCTGGCAGTTCAGATACATACTTGCTAATTTTTTAGGGTCATTTTATAAAAATTCTCTCTTAAATTTTGGGCCTGTGTAAATTTTACATTTCTAACCCAAATCTTTTCCCAAGTATCCATTGTTATAACCTCTTGAAAATTCTGGGCCCACTTTATCACACAATCTTTAACAAGTTCCGTTTCTGAATCAATTTCTATCAATGCAAGATATATCCTTTTTATATGTGCTTGACCTTGATCTCTAATTTGCTTTACCAAATTTTCATTAATCATCGAAAAACCAACTTTCTGGTCCTCTTTCCATCTTGCCTGTAACTGCCCGTACTGGAACCAAGTTTGTACAATCTTTTCTTCTTTTAAAATATTATATGGCTTTAATTGCCATACATTCCTTTCTAAACTTAAGATTTGCTTATATGTAGAATTACTCATAAAACTCTTGATGACTTTATGGAAATGTCCAGGCAGTTTTCTTGATCGCTTTATGGAAGTGATTTTCCCTGGTCTTCTTCTGGGAACATTTTTTTTTTTTTTTTGCTTCCCAGTCTAGCCTAGAACCTTAGAACAGGGGTCTTCAAACTCGACCCTTTTATGACTTATGGACTTCAACTCCCAGAATTCCTCAGCCAGCATGCCTGGCTCAGGAATTCTGGAAGTTGAAGTCCACAAGTCATAATAGGGGCCGAGTTTGAAGACCCCTGCCTTAGAACATCTTCTGAACATTTGATAAAACTAATCTTCTTTAAGATCCAAGTCTAGGGGGAAAAAATAGCATGGGATGCCTTCTCCACCCAATAAAACTGATGAGAAACCTACTATCATGCTTTTAGGCTGAAGATCTATCTTTTCATCCTTGCCTTTATTTATTAATTAATTTCAATTAATTATTAATTTCAAATACCATCTCACAATATGGATTCTCCATCCATAATTTAATGTATTAATTAAACGTGTGCATTGTCTTTCTGCTTATATAAGCACTCCTGCGAGCTTACAGTAACGTGCACATTTTAAATTAATGTTTCAGTTTTTGAATATTTATAGAATATCTAGAATACTTAAAGGCAGCCTTCCCTTCCCTTCCCTTCCCTTCCTTTCCCTTCCCTTCCCTTCCCTTCCCCAGATTTGCTGATTGCTTCAGTATGTTTAAATAGCCCTTTTGAATATCTGTGTGATTGTATGAAATATTATTAAATTGCCTTCCAGCAAAATTTTGGTAACAGTGGAATGTTACCTTAAGAAATCCTGGTGATGATAAGCTAAGTATCCGGTTAGATTAGTATGGTAATTATCATCATAGGTCATCATTATTTTATAATTTTATATTTGTCTGTCTATCTATCTCTCTGTGTGTTTGTGTGTGTGTTTGTATCTGTGTTTTAAGATAGGTCTTTTTAATATACCAAGATAGAGCTAATAGCACACAAAGCTTTCTGATTTTCTTTCTTTTTTTAAATCCCACCATGTGCTGTACAGTATATTTCGTATCATTATAATACAGAGATTATAGAGGTTGATGAATGGGAAAAAATAATTTCTTACCAGGGACGTATTTCTGTAAGAAGGGAGATGTTTTTAGGTTATAGACTCAATTAAGAAAGTAAAATACTTGTTAATTCTGTGACACGAGAAATCTTGAAAATATTTAGCTTCTGCTGTTTTATGATTCATGAGATCTGTCAGCTTTTCAACTAATTTCATCTTCATAGGAATCTGATGATTACTGTTATTCATAATTAAAAGCTTGTTGCTTTATCTGATACACATGAGAGCATGGTACATTTAGATAATAGAGGTTTTTTTTAAAAAAAATATCAGTTGTTGATACTATAGTTTATCTTTCATGCTTACAAAAATTCCAGACTTCACAAATCCCTGTTAAAACCAGTTACAAGTTCCGGGATGTATTTTTAAGTCATTTTCAAAGAGCTTTTGCTGGTCATCTAACACGCTTGTAATTCAACTTGAAAAGGACTGTTCTTTATTCTGTCATATAATTAGTTCTGATGAGAGATAATATGTATACGAGAGAAAGAGATCTAGCAATCAGAAGAAAGAAAGAGAACAAATGAGGAACAGCTGAAATACTTCCTTCTTGGGAAAAAAATATCTATTCATGATTAATAAACTGTGAACAAGATCTACAGTCAAACTAATGTGTGTGTGTGTGTGTGTGTGTGTGTGTGTGTGTGTGTGTTTAAATTATTTTTTTGGGGGCTTGCTAACAAGGAATAAAGGGAGACCGATATGATCATTTCAAACTTATTTGTTCTCATCAGTCAGCCATACCCTTCTGAGGTTCAAACCTGGGCCGACTGCATCTTAAGCAGATGTTTTAACCCCTAGGCCACAGGCTCTCTCTCTTTCTCTCTCTGTTTGTTAGCTGAGAAGTTGCTTAACAAACATTTAACACATATCTCCCTTGCTTCTCAGCTAACAAAGAGAGAGAGAGAGAGCCTGTGGCAAGATAAGAAGGACCTTTCTAGGTGGGCTGGAGTTAGATCCCTTGCAAGCGCGCAGGAACTTGTGACTTATGATGTGTTTGACCCCTCCACCTGTCTCGGGCTGCCCATCTCCTATAGTTCTGTATCTCTGACTGATGGAACATTTTGCCAGTCTTTAAATTCACAATTGGGGTGGGGAAAGATGAGGGAGAGATCTGTTTTATCAGCTGCAAAATACCCTCCCTTACATTTTAAAAAAAGTATTTAGACCGCGATGCAAAAATGAGTCAGGAGTCTCATTGAGGGACAGGTCAAGAGTTGAGAAATTTTCAGTGAGACTCAGAATAGTATTTATATCAAACTCTTAGTTTTATATTGAGTCATGTGTAGCAGAAGAGGAAGACAGGTAGCATTACAATTCAGCCTCGTCCAACATTTAACACAGAATGCTTAATGGCATGGCCCTTTGCAATGAGTGTACATGCGTGACATCAGATTTACTGAGGCTTGCATCTATAAGCCCAAGGCTCTTTTTGAAGCTGAGGGAAGAAAACGTTCTCTTTTTTTAATGTTCAAGCTTTTTCCCTGGGTAACAGCAAACTGGTTGCCATGCATTTATCTTTTCACCAAGAGAAAAGAGAGAGAGAGAGAGAGACACACACAACTGCATATATATTGCAAGTCTTTTACAGAATTGCAAGCCAGAAAGTCAGGAGATGTAAGATGTGGGTGCCAAGGTTAGGCAGGCTAAGAAAAAAAAATTGAGATGGAAGATTCCCCTTTTGTCAAGGCTAGTGTTTTCTTCCTAACAGTTCAACCCTGTTGTTGTCCTAAGACAGGATTAATGACACCAAGTACAGAATAAGTCTCTTTGATAACCTGGGCCGTGTCTGAGCTTCAAAGAGCGAATGAATACAGCAACTTGACTATTCCCAGCTCCGAGTCTATAACTCTCTCTCTCTTTCTTTTTATAAGCAACTATATTATCCTGACTCTATAGAGAATGTAGGATCACATATCGGTCAGAGAGGATTATGGTTTTTTTCCCATGACAAAATTGATGCGTGACAATATCAGAATAGTGTGGAACTCTGCCAGAAATGTCAGCCTTTCAAGAAAGACCTTTTTCACACCAGTTCAACGTAGATGAAGAATCTTGATACATGTCTAATAGTCTAAGTCAGAGGCCCCCCCCCCAATCTTTTGGGCACCAGGGACTGGTTCTGTGGAGAAAGGCTTTTCCGTGGACCAGACAGTGCATGGTTTCATGTGCTGCCTGCATCCCATGGATGAGGTTTCGCTTGTTTTTGCGGACCGGTTGCTGGCATGCTGCGGCCTGGTACCAATCCACGGACTGGGGGTTGGGGACCCCTGGTCTAAGTAACGATAACTTCTATTACCATCTGCATTTTTTACACTCTGAACTGTTGCCTTTCTTGCTCCTGAAGGCACCATATGTGTCTCCTTCCACTTTCCCCAAATTATTCCATTCTATTTCCCCCCACCCCAAATTACAGCTCAACCTCTCCTCACTTCTGTGACAGTCTTACTGCCCAAGGGCAGGCTCAACAAATTAAAGAGGAAAAGTTTGACAAGACTCTCTTACATGACCAGCATCTGCTAATCATCTTGGGATTCATAGAAAGATCCTCAAGGATTGGACTAGATCAGGGGTAGGCAACCTTGGCTCTTTTATGACTCATTTATTTATTTATTTATTTATTTATTTATTTATTTATTTATTTATTTATATTACATTTATATCCCACCCTTCTCCGAAGACTCAGGGCGGCTTACAAGCTTAGCAGTAGCCTTCATTCTATGTATATGCCTACTTATTAGGGCTTTCACACACACCCCAAGCAGCATTATTACAAAGTCAGCTTAATTTTCCCCAACAATCTGGGTCCTCATTTTACCTACCTCGGAAGGATGGAAGGCTGAGTCAACCTTGAGCCTGGTGGGACTCGAACCTGCACTAATTGCAGGCAGCTGGTGTTACTTAAGGAGGCATTAGCCCTCTGCTCCACCAAGGCTCTGCTGGCTCAGGAATTCTGGGAGTTGAAGTCCATGAGTCATAAAAGAGCCAAGTTTGCCTACCCCTGGACTAGATGTATTCTTCAATGACCTAGAAGGGAAGAAATTAAAATGAACTGAGTAGAAATTAATTTGAAAAAATCATGCCGGAGCATTTGTGGTTTTGCCAAAAGCTAAGCTCATCCTAGACTTTCTTAGGTAAGTGTGAGAAAAAGGTACAAAGGCATTCTGAAAGTTTGCTGAACAGCCAGGCGGTTGTCTGAACAAGCCAGTAGCTTTTAACTGGAAAAGCAGAAAGGCAACAATGCCTCCAGATTTGCACCTACTTTCTCCATCTTCCCTTGTGTGTCGTTGTCTAGCAGCAAGACACCACAAGGCATTTTCATACTTCATTTAACATCTTACTGGAGCACTCAGAAGTGGAGGTGAGTGGAAGAGAATCTAATTTAGTGGTGTTGAAAGCTGGCAGTTCCATTATGCATGCAATTATTTTGTCTTGCTCCTAAATGAGAGCACCAACATTTGAGTGCTTTTGAATGATCTGCTAATCTATCTGCCTTCCAAAAGGATCCTTGTCTAGAGGGTTATGCTTTTGGCCCAAACTTGGATTCCCTCATCATTCTAGACTGGAGCCATCTAACCTTATCCAGGAAATCTGTCACCTGAGTACAATAACAGTTTCGATGAAGCATAATTAAGCAAATCTGGAAAACCATAATTTGTGGTGCCATCTGGTCAAGCACTAATGAAGCTGCTGGGAATGCTGGTACAATACATCATTTACTGCTATGGAGGGCAACTAATTCTCCAACTTTTTGACTCGAGAATAAAAGATGACCAGTCTGAAAGAATTATCTTGTGATGCAGTAAATTGGCATCTCTTTAATTTTCCACAACGGAAATTAGCATAAAGCTTGAGAATTGCTGTTGAGTATCCTACGTTATTCAATAAGCACTTATTTCAACAGCAATGGCGCCAGAAGGTCTTTTAAAATTTCTAAATTAAAAAAAAAACAGTGTAAAAGGTAAAGGTTTGCCTATTTAATGGGGACAGTTTCTCCATTTCTTGGCTGAGGGAGCCAGCATTGTCCAAAGACATTTCCATGGTGATGTAGCCAACATGGCTGTATGCCGAAGATAACCCGGGTACCTATTAATCTACTCGCTAGGTGGGCAGGAGCTGAGACAAGGAACAGGAGCTCACCCTGATGTGCGGTTTTGGGGTCTTGAACCCAGGCTGTCATCCTTCCAGCTAACATCTTTAACTGCTGGGCCATCATGCCCACTTAAAAGCACGATAAAAAAACAGTGTAGGTAACACCATATAAAGACTTTTGTATAAAGAGGAAAAGGGTGGCCTTGAGAACCTTGCTACTTAAAAATAAATATGCGGACAAAGAGGGCTTTTACGTTGTAATAATATGTGGTGAGATGTAATTGGTTTGGGGGCGGATCCTGGCATGTGTTGGCCTCATTTATTTTCCATTGTTTCATCATTGCACAAAAACCAAAAGTAAATTCTCCACTGAATCAAAATTCTTGGTGGCTTCAGGAAGAACAGCTCTTGCGTTTTCCCCAAAACCAATACTTTACAAAAATAGTTAGCTATTTTCGAGGATATTTGTTGTTGTTGTTGTTCAACTTCTTTTGGAAAAATTATAATGCCGGAAGTTCCGATGGTTTTCCTTTAATGCATTAACTCAGTCTAATCCTGCCTAACCGTCGATATCTAGCAAAGTCAGCTAAGTGCTGCTAAGCTCAAGATTAAAAAAAGAAGAATGAAAGGATAGCCCACAGGCCATGGTTTTTAGAATTAGAACTCGGAACTGCTAGGTGGGTACAGTGGTGGGATTCAGCCAGTTTGCACCACTTTGGCAGAACCAGTAACTATTTTTTTTCTTGCCCAGGCTCAGAATGGACTTCCAGAAGTGACATCCACACAGAATTGTTTGTTGACATATTTGAATCCCACCACTCCTTCCTTCCTTCCTTCCTTCCTTCCTTCCTTCCTTCCTTCCTTCC
>JAKJMR010037743.1:0-13378 GCA_024449315.1 Daboia siamensis | reverse complement strand
AGATAGATAGATAGATAGATAGATAGATAGATAGATAGATAGATAGACAGACAGACACAGACAGAAAGACAGACAGACAGACAGACAAGTAGATAGATAGATAGACAGAGAGAGACAGACAGATGATAGATAGATAGATAGACAGACAGACAGACAGACAGAGAGACAAGTAGATAGGTAAGTAGATAGACAGACAGAGAGACAGACAGATGATAGATAGATAGATAGATAGACAGACAGACAGACAGACAGACAGACAGACACTGTAGATAAGCAGATAGGTAGGTAGGTAGGAAGATAGATAGACAGACAGGTAGACAGACAGACAGACAGACAGACAGACAGACAGACAGACCCAATCATTATTCATAATCTACTTTTCTCTTGCATAACAGTTTCTAGTTTTTATGCCTGCAGAGGGACCATACAAAATTCCCTTTGGAGATAATAATTGTTCACTGGCCATCCCACCTCTCTTTCTTTCTCCCTTAAGAGCATCCCCTTTTCTCTTTCCCTTTCCCACTAGCTCTTCTCTTGATAAGGTCTGTCCAGTTGTAAAACCCAGTTGAAAAATCCATTCCATTTTTTTTTTTCTTATCAGAGAGGCAAGAAGTTCCTGCGGTGTTTTCTCATTCCTACATTCTCTGCTCCCAATGCTGGGAGATTGAGGTTTATCTGATCAGGCTTCTCCTGGTGAAGTAACACCTGATGATCAGAGACAAATTAATCAAACCTTATACCTGAGAGGGTCTCAGGAGATGTTTTAGTCCTGAAGCCTGTTATTAGATAGTTAAGAGGGTGAGGGTTGGCTTTCTAAATGTCCTCAGTATCCATCTATCTTCAATCAGCCACTAATGAGTTCCTTTAATCAACTGGAGGACATATATGTTCCGTCAAGCTACAGCAAGGTCTCTCTGAAGGATTCGTGTTGTGCGGCCCACTTTGTTCTTCTAAAGGACAGTGGCAAGAACAATCTCAAAGACTGTGCATTGGTGACAGGATTCTACTCATAACACAATTCCTTTTTTCTGAGAATAGGGCTCTACGTTCTCTCACAAATGGATTTTTTTTTTCTTTAATGGAACACCAGGTTTTGGCTTCTGAGTTATTTAAAGCCCTGTCTTCGCCAAGATAGCTTTGTGCCATTAATAAAGTGGCTTCCGATCATGACAGTGATCTTGTTCGCTTAGATTCCTGTCCATCTTGTTTAATTTAACTTAATTGGCACCCTCTGTGCCTCGGTGCCCCTGAAGAAGATGAAATGAGCTCACGAAAAAGAGAGTGTCAGAAAAGCTGACTTTAACCCTTCGCTCACAACTTACGTCTTCTGGGATTCCCAAATCCTATTGGCAACCAGCAGTGCCTGAAAAACAAGCGAGAGGGGATTAACCATCACTGCGTTTGCTAATTCTTCAGAGATTCCTAACAAGATTTGCCAATCCCGTTTGCCTCTCTCTCCAGGCAAAGAACAAAGGGAATATGCTAGAGACAGAGTAGCAACAAAGATGTAGTAAATAAAACCTGCTCCCTGTAGAACTTACAGAGCAGAAAAATAAACAGAGGATGGGCAACAGAGGGACATTCCCTGAATTTCACAAGCAAAGCTTCTTAAGATCCTGGCTTTTCTGGAAGGGAAATATCAGATGTTAGTATTCATATCAGACTTCTACTATACAGTTAGATTTCCATGTATCTGTCAGCAGTACAAACTTGACACCCAGAAAGCGATAGAGACAGTTCAGCCTCTTTTACGGATTACTCATCCTGTGCCTTTATTTACTGCATTTGTAGTCTGCTTTTCTCAAGATGAGAGCCTGCCATAGTTACTATTTTTCCTCTTTATTATCAGACCGTTAGGAGCAATCGTGAACAGAAATTCAGACCGCAAAACTCATTTCATATACCTCTTTCTTTTGCATTGGTGATTTTTCTCCCAGTATGAAAACAGATTTAGTAGGGCATTAAGCTGTTAAAAAAAACAAAAAAACAACACCTATCACTATTTTCCTTATTGTTAAAATACGGTGTGGGCAGCATAATAAACTTGTGTGTGGTCGATAGGACTCAAAACAGCTGATTTTGGATAACAGTGCTTGGCAGATGCTTAGATATGTCTAGTTTATCGAAGAGAAGGATGAGGGGTGACATGACAGCAGTGTTCCAATATCTCAGGGGTTGCCCCAGAGAAGAGGGAGTCAAGCTCTTCTCCAAAGCACCTGAAGGCAGGACAAGAAGCAACGGATGATCAAGCAATCTAGAACTAAGGAGAAATTTCTTGACAGTTAGAATAATTAATCAGTGGAACATCCTGCCTGCAGAAGCAGTAAATGCTCCAACACTGTTGGAGTTTTTAAGAAGAGATTGGACAACCATTTTTCTAAAATGGTATAGGGTTTCCTGCCTGAGCAGGGGGTTATACTAGAAGACCTCCGAGGTCTATTCTATTCTATTCTATTCTATTCTATTCTATTCTATTCTACTCTACTCTACTCTACTCTACTCTACTCTACTCTACTCTACTCTACTCTACTCTACTCTACTCTACTCTACACTGGGTTGCTTGTTTAAACCCTGTACAGTAATTGGAACTGCTAATTTGGCTTGTCGCTCTCCTAATTTAGCATGGATGGTTTTCTGAGATCAAAGTTTTCAGCTTTGATCTAGTTCTGCATTGGATTCATGATTCAGAGGGGTTTTGGAATTGTAGTCTAAAAGCTCCTTACCTGGCAGGTTTTTATTTCACCGAAGAAAAAGAAACATTTCAAAGCAGGAAAAGTGAGTAAGATTCACAGTCCAGGTCAAAAAGCTGTTCTTGTCTATGTTCCAGATTAGTCTGCAAAAAAAACCACGAGAGAGGGAGAGGAGAAAAAGACAAGAGAGAAACGATGTGTTTGGAGAGAATTCTGGCATAGTTTAAGGAAATTTCTTATCATGATGTCCTTTTATTAATATGTCAACACCTGAAGAGTTTTTCTTGTTTCCACCATCAAGGATACTCATGCCAGGAATCATGTCATTAGTGTCATGACAATTAATTGTTAATGATCATTAATTGAGAACAATTGAGCAATGGAACAGCTAGCACCCAAGACTTAATGGTGCTCCATTTTTGAGAATAGATTGGACAGCCATTTCTCCAGGATGGAATAAAGTCTTTTGCCTTACGCAGAGGGCTGAACTAGAAGACCTCCAAAGTCTCTTCCAGCCGCATGGATTCTATGATTCTGTGCCTTTCAAATACTTCATAGACTCCAATAACTACTCATAGCATTTACTCAGTTTTCAGAAACTGGAGGTTTCTGAAGAGGGAGTCAAGCTATTCTCCAAAGCACATGAAGGCAGGACAAGAAGCAGCGGATGGACACTAATCAAGGAGAGAAGCAACCTGGAACTAAGGAGAAACTTCAAGGAGAGAAACCTGGAACTTAGGAGAAACAGTTAGAACAATTAACCAGTGGAACCACCTGCCTCCAGAAGCTGTGAATGCTCCAACACCAGAAGTTTTTAAGAAGAGACTGGACAGCTATTGGTTTGAAATGGTATAGGGCTCAAGCAGGAGGTTGGATCAGAAAAGCTTCAAGCTCCCTTTCAGCTCTGTTCTTCTGAAGTTGAGCTGAGTGACGTGTATTTCTATCTTTCTGCCCTTGCTAAATGGCATTTTGCTACCAGGTTTACATCGGCATGCTAAAGTATTCCAGTGGGACTTAGATTATCTTCTTGTCTGTTTCGGTATAAAAATGTATAACTTTCCTTATTCTTATATTCCAGGCAACTGGCATTTAAGTTGGGATAATTGCAAGATCAATACCATAGCAGAGAAACAATGGGATCATTCAAGGCAGCTATTGAAACCATTCCCCAGTTACAAATTATGATGACTTCACAACACAATGGAACTTTAATATTCTCCCTAGCTAAGGCTGGAGAGAAAAATAAAGCTACAGTAACTGCTCCGAAAATAGATGCTGCCTGTTCATTTGTTCTTATCCAGGAACATCATCCTTCATAGCACTAATCCAGCTCATTCTTTGCAACTCGAATGCTTTAAACGGTTAGCGATTAGGCTTTGGGATGGATGTAAATATTGCTGCTTTTCACCCCGCGGGATGAAGAGGGCCATCAGAAAGAGTTAGATGAAATTGTCCAGGTTGAATCATCTGAAACCTACTTCCGTGAACTTGGCAAGGCAAATCCATTTTGAAACGTCGTTTATCCACCCGTATCGTGCAAAATCTGGGAGCCCCTTTCTGCTAAGATCCTCTCCCCCCCCCCTTGCATTTGTTTCGTTGCTGCTGGAGGCCGTATTCATTTCATTCCCCTTAGTCATTCGATAATCCGACGCCTTATCCCTCTCCTGTTTTATTATCCATCCCTTTTTGAAATCTCTCTGTAGCTTTTGCCACCCACCGGCAATCTTGCCGCTGACCCCACATGTCTGTGGAGAACATCCCTCAGATCTGATGCGCAGAAGTCTGTCTGGAGGGTCAAAGAGTCTACAGAACATTTTTTTTTTTTTGGGCAATGTGAAGGTTCATTGAGTTGATGTTGTTGGCTTCAGCTCCTAGCTTGCAGTGGCTGTGGAATTGACCCATACAGGAGGTTGCTGTGTTTGCATGCAATCAGGGTAATTGCTCCAAAGCACTTTTTTTTTTGGTACAAAGTGCTGCACAGCTTACTCTCACGTTGTTTCCCCCCTTGACTGTGGTTTTTTAAAAGTATTCACTGCTGAGAATGTGGAAAGGGTGGATGGTGGGAGAGCGGGGAGAAAGAAAAAAAAAAAACAACACCCTGCTTTTATTTCAATTGCTAATAATACTTTACATCCCTTCCTCTGTCTCTTTACAGACAGTGGCAGGATCTAAAAACTTGGCTGAGCCATCAACAACGTTTGCAATAATCTTAGAACTTTTCCTGATAATGTTTCTGAGCTAATTTGATTGTCCTGACACGCTTGGTGTAGCTTTCCGCGATGCAGCTCTCCATCATTCTGAAGACCTATTGGTTGTGCGGTTTGTACAGGGTGTAAAAAATGGGATAAAAGGTGGTCTGGATTCCCGGGAGGGAGCGGGTTTCATTCTGGAGCAGCAAGAGGCAACTCAGTTCAGATAGTTTTGTGTGAGAGAAAGAGGATGGAAACAGCTTCTCCCTAATAGTTTCCCGAGAATATGTTTTATAAGGCGGTAGCATGTGTTTGGGAGGGACGCGGTGGCTCAGTGGGTTAGGACGCTGAGCTTGTCGATCTGAAGGTCGACAGTTTGGCGGGTCGAATCCCGAGTGCCGCATAACAGAGTGAGCGCCTGTTACTCGTCCCAGCTTCTGCCAACCCAGCAGTTTGAAAGCACGTAAAAATGCAAGTAGAAAAATAGGGACCACTACGTGTGCCTTTGGCGTCTAGTCATGCCGGCCACATGACCACGGAGACGTCCTCGGACAAGCGCTGGCTCTTCGGCTTTGAAACAGAGATGAGCACCGGCCCCTAGAGTCAGAAACGACTAGCACGCATGTGCGGGAGAACCTTTACCTTTACCTAGCATGTGTTTAGTTTGGCAAGATTCTGTCTATAGGAACAATTAAAAAAAAAAAATCTGCTCCGAAGAATCACAATGTGTCTTCTTGGTTCTTGGCCCTTGACAAACAAACAAGCATCATGAAAGAGGTTTGTGATGATGCTTTCCCTTAGATATGATGGAGGTTTGAAAAGTTAGGGAGTTATTCATACAGCAAAGGAGAAAATATTTATGCATCCTCTGGGTGGTTTTTGAGGTTATATAGTTGGCTGTTTACTGTTGGCTTGTTCGGCAATTCCTTGATTAGGACCTTCTTACTTTGTGATTGTTGTTCTGATGTTAATCTTGGAATTAATATGTGCTCACCTGGATGCTGATTGCTGGTGAGGAAGTGTTTTGGTCTTTTTGTTCTGCTTTGGCTACTTGATGATCTCTTCTGCATAGTATGCAGATGTTGTTTATGTCGATGTGTCTATTAATGGCTAATTTGTCAGGGTGCCAGGCTTCTAGAAATTCCCTAATTTGTTTTGGGGGCCTGGCTTGGTCTAGAGCTCAAAATTGGCTTAAATGATTACTCATAAAACTCTTTTTTTTATTATTAAAAAGTTTTACAAACATTTTTAAATACAAAAAACTCCCCCCTCCCCTCTACCCAACCCTCCCCTCCCCTCCCCTCCCCCCTCCCCAACTTCCCAGAGCTGAATACAGGGTATAGTGATACAAGCATAGGCTAAAATATGCTAACAACAAAAGTAAAACATTAAATTCTTATCGCACTTTAACTCTCCATAGTCATAATATTAATAACCAATAACAAATGTTTAATCTTTTTAAATTAATTTTTGTATTCTTGTCTTTTAACATGTATTGCCCTGTTCACTGCCCTGAGTGCTTCGGGAGAAGGGCGGTATACAAATAAAATTATTATTATTATTATTATTATTATTATTATTATTATTATTATTATTATTATTATTATTATTATTATTATTATTATAATATAACTAATTATGCATCATAAAAATCCGCTACTTATTCAAATGCTAAATGAAACTTTTTAGTCCCATATTTATTCTGAATATATTCAATCCATCTTCTCCATTCCACGATAAATCTCTGTTGCGATTGGTCTTTCAAATATGCTGAAATCTTTGCCATTTCCGCCAAGTTAGAAACTTTCAAAGTCCATTCTTCTATAGTCGGCAGTTTCTCCTTCTTCCAATATTGCGCTACTAAAAGTCTTTCTGCCGTAATTGGATTCAACATCAATTTAGTGTCTATAACAGTAGTATCTGTGATAATAACCAATAAAAACAACTGCGGAGAAAACTTTATCCTTTTCTTAAATATCTTTTGCATATTCCACCAAATTTTAATCCAAAAAGCTTTAACCTTTTTATAAGTCCACCATATATGAAAATACGTTGCATCCTCACAGCCACACCTCCAACATTTGGGCTGGCAGTTCAGATACATACTTGCTAATTTTTTAGGGTCATTTTATAAAAATTCTCTCTTAAATTTTGGGCCTGTGTAAATTTTACATTTCTAACCCAAATCTTTTCCCAAGTATCCATTGTTATAACCTCTTGAAAATTCTGGGCCCACTTTATCACACAATCTTTAACAAGTTCCGTTTCTGAATCAATTTCTATCAATGCAAGATATATCCTTTTTATATGTGCTTGACCTTGATCTCTAATTTGCTTTACCAAATTTTCATTAATCATCGAAAAACCAACTTTCTGGTCCTCTTTCCATCTTGCCTGTAACTGCCCGTACTGGAACCAAGTTTGTACAATCTTTTCTTCTTTTAAAATATTATATGGCTTTAATTGCCATACATTCCTTTCTAAACTTAAGATTTGCTTATATGTAGAATTACTCATAAAACTCTTGATGACTTTATGGAAATGTCCAGGCAGTTTTCTTGATCGCTTTATGGAAGTGATTTTCCCTGGTCTTCTTCTGGGAACATTTTTTTTTTTTTTTTGCTTCCCAGTCTAGCCTAGAACCTTAGAACAGGGGTCTTCAAACTCGACCCTTTTATGACTTATGGACTTCAACTCCCAGAATTCCTCAGCCAGGAATTCTGGAAGTTGAAGTCCACAAGTCATAATAGGGGCCGAGTTTGAAGACCCCTGCCTTAGAACATCTTCTGAACATTTGATAAAACTAATCTTCTTTAAGATCCAAGTCTAGGGGGAAAAAATAGCATGGGATGCCTTCTCCACCCAATAAAACTGATGAGAAACCTACTATCATGCTTTTAGGCTGAAGATCTATCTTTTCATCCTTGCCTTTATTTATTAATTAATTTCAATTAATTATTAATTTCAAATACCATCTCACAATATGGATTCTCCATCCATAATTTAATGTATTAATTAAACGTGTGCATTGTCTTTCTGCTTATATAAGCACTCCTGCGAGCTTACAGTAACGTGCACATTTTAAATTAATGTTTCAGTTTTTGAATATTTATAGAATATCTAGAATACTTAAAGGCAGCCTTCCCTTCCCTTCCCTTCCCTTCCTTTCCCTTCCCTTCCCTTCCCTTCCCCAGATTTGCTGATTGCTTCAGTATGTTTAAATAGCCCTTTTGAATATCTGTGTGATTGTATGAAATATTATTAAATTGCCTTCCAGCAAAATTTTGGTAACAGTGGAATGTTACCTTAAGAAATCCTGGTGATGATAAGCTAAGTATCCGGTTAGATTAGTATGGTAATTATCATCATAGGTCATCATTATTTTATAATTTTATATTTGTCTGTCTATCTATCTCTCTGTGTGTTTGTGTGTGTGTTTGTATCTGTGTTTTAAGATAGGTCTTTCTGATTTTCTTTCTTTTTTTAAATTCCACCATGTGCTGTACAGTATATTTCGTATCATTATAATACAGAGATTATAGAGGTTGATGAATGGGAAAAAATAATTTCTTACCAGGGACGTATTTCTGTAAGAAGGGAGATTTTTTTAGGTTATAGACTCAATTAAGAAAGTAAAATACTTGTTAATTCTGTGACACGAGAAATCTTGAAAATATTTAGCTTCTGCTGTTTTATGATTCATGAGATCTGTCAGCTTTTCAACTAATTTCATCTTCATAGGAATCTGATGATTACTGTTATTCATAATTAAAAGCTTGTTGCTTTATCTGATACACATGAGAGCATGGTACATTTAGATAATAGAGGTTTTTTTTAAAAAAAATATCAGTTGTTGATACTATAGTTTATCTTTCATGCTTACAAAAATTCCAGACTTCACAAATCCCTGTTAAAACCAGTTACAAGTTCCGGGATGTATTTTTAAGTCATTTTCAAAGAGCTTTTGCTGGTCATCTAACACGCTTGTAATTCAACTTGAAAAGGACTGTTCTTTATTCTGTCATATAATTAGTTCTGATGAGAGATAATATGTATACGAGAGAAAGAGATCTAGCAATCAGGAGAAAGAAAGAGAACAAATGAGGAACAGCTGAAATACTTCCTTCTTGGGAAAAAAATATCTATTCATGATTAATAAACTGTGAACAAGATCTACAGTCAAACTAATGTGTGTGTGTGTTTGTGTGTGTGTGTGTGTGTGTGTGTGTATAAAGGGAGACCGATATGATCATTTCAAACTTATTTGTTCTCATCAGTCAGCCATACCCTTCTGAGGTTCAAACCTGGGCCGACTGCGTCTTAAGCAGATGTTTTAACCCCTAGGCCACAGGCTCGCTCTCTCTCTCTCTCTGTTTGTTAGCTGAGAAGTTGCTTAACAAACATTTAACACATATCTCCCTTACTTCTCAGCTAACAAAGAGAGAGAGAGAGAGCCTGTGGCAAGATAAGAAGGACCTTTCTAGGTGGGCTGGAGCTAGATCCCTTGCAAGCGCGTAGGAACTTGTGACTTATGATGTGTTTGACCCCTCCACCTGTCTCGGGCTGCCCATCTCCTATAGTTCTGTATCTTTGACTGATGGAACATTTTGCCAGTCTTTAAATTCACAATTGGGGTGGGGAAAGATGAGGGAGAGATCTGTTTTATCAGCTGCAAAATACCCTCCCTTACATTTTAAAAAAAGTATTTAGACCGCGATGCAAAAATGAGTCAGGAGTCTCATTGAGGGACAGGTCAAGAGTTGAGAAATTTTCAGTGAGACTCAGAATAGTATTTATATCAAACTCTTAGTTTTATATTGAGTCATGTGTAGCAGAAGAGGAAGACAGGTAGCATTACAATTCAGCCTCGTCCAACATTTAACACAGAATGCTTAATGGCATGGCCCTTTGCAATGAGTGTACATGCGTGACATCAGATTTACTGAGGCTTGCATCTATAAGCCCAAGGCTCTTTTTGAAGCTGAGGGAAGAAAACGTTCTCTTTTTTAATGTTCAAGCTTTTTCCCTGGGTAACAGCAAACTGGTTGCCATGCATTTATCTTTTCACCAAGAGAAAAGAGAGAGAGAGAGAGAGACACACACAACTGCATATATATTGCAAGTCTTTTACAGAATTGCAAGCCAGAAAGTCAGGAGATGTAAGATGTGGGTGCCAAGGTTAGGCAGGCTAAGAAAAAAAAATTGAGATGGAAGATTCCCCTTTTGTCAAGGCTAGTGTTTTCTTCCTAACAGTTCAACCCTGTTGTTGTCCTAAGACAGGATTAATGACACCAAGTACAGAATAAGTCTCTTTGATAACCTGGGCCGTGTCTGAGCTTCAAAGAGCGAATGAATACAGCAACTTGACTATTCCCAGCTCCGAGTCTATAACTCTCTCTCTCTTTCTTTTTATAAGCAACTATATTATCCTGACTCTATAGAGAATGTAGGATCACATATCGGTCAGAGAGGATTATGGTTTTTTTCCCATGACAAAATTGATGCGTGACAATATCAGAATAGTGTGGAACTCTGCCAGAAATGTCAGCCTTTCAAGAAAGACCTTTTTCACACCAGTTCAACGTAGATGAAGAATCTTGATACATGTCTAATAGTCTAAGTCAGAGGCCCCCCCCATATCTTTTGGGCACCAGGGACTGGTTCTGTGGAGAAAGGCTTTTCCGTGGACCAGACAGTGCATGGTTTCATGTGCTGCCTGCATCCCATGGATGAGGTTTCGCTTGTTTTTGCGGACCGGTTGCTGGCATGCTGCGGCCTGGTACCAATCCACGGACTGGGGGTTGGGGACCCCTGGTCTAAGTAACGATAACTTCTATTACCATCTGCATTTTTTACACTCTGAACTGTTGCCTTTCTTGCTCCTGAAGGCACCATATGTGTCTCCTTCCACTTTCCCCAAATTATTCCATTCTATTTCCCCCCACCCCAAATTACAGCTCAACCTCTCCTCACTTCTGTGACAGTCTTACTGCCCAAGGGCAGGCTCAACAAATTAAAGAGGAAAAGTTTGACAAGACTCTCTTACATGACCAGCATCTGCTAATCATCTTGGGATTCATAGAAAGATCCTCAAGGATTGGACTAGATCAGGGGTAGGCAACCTTGGCTCTTTTATGACTCATTTATTTATTTATTTATTTATTTATTTATTTATTTATTTATTTATTTATATTACATTTATATCCCACCCTTCTCCGAAGACTCAGGGCAGCTTACAAGCTTAGCAGTAGCCTTCATTCTATGTATATGCCTACTTATTAGGACTTTCACACACACCCCAAGCAGCATTATTACAAAGTCAGCTTAATTTTCCCCAACAATCTGGGTCCTCATTTTACCTACCTCGGAAGGATGGAAGGCTGAGTCAACCTTGAGCCTGGTGGGACTCGAACCTGCACTAATTGCAGGCAGCTGGTGTTACTTAAGGAGGCATTAGCCCTCTGCTCCACCAAGGCTCTGCTGGCTCAGGAATTCTGGGAGTTGAAGTCCATGAGTCATAAAAGAGCCAAGTTTGCCTACCCCTGGACTAGATGTATTCTTCAATGACCTAGAAGGGAAGAAATTAAAATGAACTGAGTAGAAATTAATTTGAAAAAATCATGCCGGAGCATTTGTGGTTTTGCCAAAAGCTAAGCTCATCCTAGACTTTCTTAGGTAAGTGTGAGAAAAAGGTACAAAGGCATTCTGAAAGTTTGCTGAACAGCCAGGCGGTTGTCTGAACAAGCCAGTAGCTTTTAACTGGAAAAGCAGAAAGGCAACAATGCCTCCAGATTTGCACCTACTTTCTCCATCTTCCCTTGTGTGTCGTTGTCTAGCAGCAAGACACCACAAGGCATTTTCATACTTCATTTAACATCTTACTGGAGCACTCAGAAGTGGAGGTGAGTGGAAGAGAATCTAATTTAGTGGTGTTGAAAGCTGGCAGTTCCATTATGCATGCAATTATTTTGTCTTGCTCCTAAATGAGAGCACCAACATTCGAGTGCTTTTGAATGATCTGCTAATCTATCTGCCTTCCAAAAGGATCCTTGTCTAGAGGGTTATGCTTTTGGCCCAAACTTGGATTCCCTCATCATTCTAGACTGGAGCCATCTAACCTTATCCAGGAAATCTGTCACCTGAGTACAATAACAGTTTCGATGAAGCATAATTAAGCAAATCTGGAAAACCATAATTTGTGGTGCCATCTGGTCAAGCACTAATGAAGCTGCTGGGAATGCTGGTACAATACATCATTTACTGCTATGGAGGGCAACTAATTCTCCAACTTTTTGACTCGAGAATAAAAGATGACCAGTCTGAAAGAATTATCTTGTGATGCAGTAAATTGGCATCTCTTTAATTTTCCACAACGGAAATTAGCATAAAGCTTGAGAATTGCTGTTGAGTATCCTACGTTATTCAATAAGCACTTATTTCAACAGCAATGGCGCCAGAAGGTCTTTTAAAATTTCTAAATTAAAAAAAAAACAGTGTAAAAGGTAAAGGTTTGCCTATTTAATGGGGACAGTTTCTCCATTTCTTGGCTGAGGGAGCCAGCATTGTCCAAAGACATTTCCATGGTGATGTAGCCAACATGGCTGTATGCCGAAGATAACCCGGGTACCTATTAATCTACTCGCTAGGTGGGCAGGAGCTGAGACAAGGAACAGGAGCTCACCCTGATGTGCGGTTTTGGGGTCTTGAACCCAGGCTGTCATCCTTCCAGCTAACATCTTTAACTGCTGGGCCATCATGCCCACTTAAAAGCACGATAAAAAAACAGTGTAGGTAACACCATATAAAGACTTTTGTATAAAGAGGAAAAGGGTGGCCTTGAGAACCTTGCTACTTAAAAATAAATATGCGGACAAAGAGGGCTTTTACGTTGTAATAATATGTGGTGAGATGTAATTGGTTTGGGGGCGGATCCTGGCATGTGTTGGCCTCATTTATTTTCCATTGTTTCATCATTGCACAAAAACCAAAAGTAAATTCTCCACTGAATCAAAATTCTTGGTGGCTTCAGGAAGAACAGCTCTTGCGTTTTCCCCAAAACCAATACTTTACAAAAATAGTTAGCTATTTTCGAGGATATTTGTTGTTGTTGTTGTTCAACTTCTTTTGGAAAAATTATAATGCCGGAAGTTCCGATGGTTTTCCTTTAATGCATTAACTCAGTCTAATCCTGCCTAACCGTCGATATCTAGCAAAGTCAGCTAAGTGCTGCTAAGCTCAAGATTAAAAAAAGAAGAATGAAAGGATAGCCCACAGGCCATGGTTTTTAGAATTAGAACTCGGAACTGCTAGGTGGGTACAGTGGTGGGATTCAGCCAGTTTGCACCACTTTGGCAGAACCAGTAACTATTTTTTTTCTTGCCCAGGCTCAGAATGGACTTCCAGAAGTGACATCCACACAGAATTGTTTGTTGACATATTTGAATCCCACCACTCCTTCCTTCCTTCCTTCCTTCCTTCCTTCCTTCCTTCCTTCCTTCC
>JAKJMR010037735.1:0-14390 GCA_024449315.1 Daboia siamensis | reverse complement strand
AAATAGGGGCCACTACGGTGGGAAGGTAACAGCGTTCCGTGCGCCTTTGGCGTCTAGTCATGCCGGCCACATGACCACGGAGACGTCCTCGGACAAGCGCTGGCTCTTCGGCTTTGAAACGGAGATGAGCACCGGCCCCTAGAGTCAGAAACGACTAGCACGCATGTGCGGGGGAACCTTTACCTTTACCTTTATACTGAATTAATAGGATATTTTACGGAAAGCAAATGGAAGAAGTAAAATACTGCTGCAGTGGAGGTAGCTATTCTTGTGCATTCTAACCATGATGATGGTAGTTTGGTCTACTGGTTGAGGCACCAGGCTATAAACTGGAAGTCCGTGAGTTCTAATCGCACCTTAGCTGTGGAAGCTAGTTGGGTCACCTTTGGCCAATCACTCTCTCTCAGCTGAACACACCTGAGCTGGTTTTTATTGTGGGGAAAATAGAAGGAAAGAATATTAGATATGTTTGCCACCTTTAGTTGTTAATTGTTGTTGTTGTTGTTGTTAGCTGCGAAGTCGTGTCCGACCCATCGCGACCCTATGAACAACGTTCCTCCAGGCCTTCCTGTCCTCCACCATCTTCTGGAGTCCATCTAAGCTCACGCCTACTGCTTCAGTGACTCCATCCAGCCACCTCATTCTCCGTCGTCCCCTTCTTCTCTTGCCCTCGATCTTTCCCAGCATTAGGCTCTTCTCCAGTGAGTCCTTCTTTAATGTTAATATAAATAATAAAAGCAGGAAAGAAATAGAGAAAGAAAAAAAAGAAAGAAAGAGAGAGAGAGAGAGAAAGAAAGAAAGAAAGAAAGAAAGAAAGAAAGAAAGAAAGAAAGAAAGAAAGAAAGAAAGAAAGAAAGAAAGAAAGAGAAGGAACAGAAGGAAGGAAGGAAGTAATAAATGCAGAAGCCGGAAGAAAGAAAGAGAAAGAAAGAGGAAAAAAGGAGAAGGAAGGAAGGAAGGAAGGAAGGAAGGAAGGAAGGAAGGAAGGAAGAAAAAAGAAAGAAAGAAAATTTACAAGATAGGTATTTTACTAGATTTAGAGGAATAATATTTTTTTTTAAAAAAAAGACAAGATCAGAGAAAGCTTTTATGATATAAGTTATATAAAGCAGTATATAGTATAGTACTTCACTTTTTTTTCCTCTTCAGAATGATTATCACTCAGTCAACCTATCAAGAACTAGGGGACAGCAATGCTATCTTTTTAACTTCTTGGTTGCCATGAAGTGTGTCAGCACACAGCTGCTAACTTCATGTTGTTGAAGTGCTGAGGTTAGACAAAAATGTTTTGCACTGTACAGTACAGATGGCCAGATCAACCTACCCTTCAAAATATGGATGGATGGATAGAAGGAAGGGAAAAGAAAGGGAAGGGAAGGGAAGGGAAGGGAAGGAAGGAAGGAAGGAAGGAAGGAAGGAAGGAAGGAAGGAAGGAAGGAAGGAAGGAAGGAAGGAAGGAAGGAAGGAAGGAAGAAGAATATTGCAATATCACAAGCTCCCCACTTTGTACTTGCATTGCATTGTCATTGTATGCATGTAGAGGATGGGGATTGAGTTGTGATGTGTGGGTACATGTTTTATAATTTGCTTCCACACTCACACTCATTTGCACTCAGAAAGTCTTAGGATGAAGAGAGTTATTTTCCTGCTTAAGATAACATGATATGTTATCCCCAAATAGGTTATTTTTTTTTTCCTAATCAGATAACCACTGAGTAAGTTGGGCTTCCAAAATTCTCCAAATAACATTAAAAAAAAAAAAAAAGATGAAGTCTCCTACAGGTTGAGCCAAACTATGGAGACTTAGATAGCTATGTCCATGAATTTTCTTGGCAGCAAGATGGAATTTATTTCCCAATGCAGCCTTCTAGGGTGATCTGTTGTACAAGTCCTTGTCTACAGCACTTCCCTTGATCTTCAAATTGTGCATTCACGGGGCATCCAGTTCAACCCTTCCAACTCCAAGCAAAATTATTTCACGTACTGGCCCCTGATGAAGCTTGTGCTAATTTACTGGATGCTCGGAAGAAGTACATTACGTAGGGATGAGGTATAGGATGAGGCTGTGGTTGTCCAAACTCAAGCTGCATAAAAAGCGTGTGGAACTTGATTACTAAATTCTCCAACTTACTAAGCGATTCTACTTGGGATGAAATGAGATAATTGAAATTGATGCCATCTTCAGCTACTCAAAAGAAGAAGGTGACAACCAGGGCTTTTTTTTCTCATAGAACGCTCAGAACGGAGTTCCGGCACCTTTTTGGGATGGAACCTTGTAGGGTAGGCAAGGCGGGTTGTATGACGTGTGTGAGTTCCGGCACCTTTTTCTTTTACAAAAAAAGCACTGGTGACAACAATAGAACATTGAGGAGGAGGAGGAGGAGGAGGAGGAGGAGGAGGAGGAGGAGGAGGAAGAGAAAGTTAAAGAGAAGGAGGAGGAGAAGAAGAAAAAGAAAAGTTGAAAGAGGAGAAAGAGGAGAAAAAAGATAAGGAGAAGGAGGAAGAGGAGGAAGAGGAGGAGAGGACGAAAAGAAGTTGAAGAAAGAGGAGGAGGAGGAGTTAAAAATTAAAAAGATACTAGAATTCAATCAAGGGCAGAATTAAGGGTAGAATTTAAAGCCTTATTCCAGCTTCTTGCTCAGATCTGAAATTGAACTGATGAGGATATGGACAAGCCACAGTTTTTCAGTCTTTGACCTCGAAGGTTATTGGACAGAAAATTATGGAGTTTCATGTACGTCAAGACACAGGCCGGATAATTAATGTGTCTAATAGGGCTGCCTCACTTGTCACCTACTGACACGCCCGCCTTTGAGCCTTTTGCTTTGTCTGCAGTATGTAGAATTAAGAAAAAAAGAATGGGGAATTTGAGGCTGTTCGGCCTTTCGAAGTTCTAGTTTGCTTCCTCTAATCAAAGCTGACAGAGCATTGATGAAAATGTAGGACAGACTTGAGACGGTATGTGTGTGTGTGTGTGTGTGTGTGTGTGTGAAAGAGAGAAAAAAAAAGAACGAAAGAGAAGGATCGCAAGAAAGAACACATATGGATTAAAAACTAGGACTTACTCTCAATGATTCTGCCAGGAAGATAGGAGAGAAAATGTTGAAAACTGTAGGTTATTTAAGAGAGAGAGAGAGAGAGAAAGAGGGAGAGAAAGAGAGAGAGAGAGAGGGAGAAAGAGAGAGAAAGAGAGAGAGAGAAAGAGAGTGGGAAAGAAAGAGACAAAAAGAGAGAGGGCGAGAAAGCGAGAGATTCAATTAGATTTCTGGTTATTTTGAGAACAGTTAAGAACACATCATCTTGTTTGTCAATTTGTTGTTAGTTGCGAAGTCGTGTCCGACCCATCGTGACCCTATGGACAATGTTCCTCCAGGCCTTCCTGTCCTCTACCATCTTCTGGAGTCCATTTAAGCTCATGCCTACTGCTTCAGTGACTCCATCCAGCCACCTCATTCTCTGTCGTCCCCTTCTTCTCTTGCCCGCAATCTTTCCCAGCATTAGGCTCTTCTCCAGTGAGTCCTTTTTTCTCATTAGGTGGCCAAAGTATTTGAGTTTCCACTTCAGGATCTGGCCTTCTAAAGAGCAGTCAGGGTTGATCTCCTCTAGGACTGACCGGTTTGATCGTCTTGCAGTCCAAGGGACTCACAGGAGTCTTCTCCAGCACCGTTCATTGAGTGACTGTTTACAACCGTTCATTGAGTGACTGTTCAAAGTTACAACAGCACTGGGAAAAAAATGACTTAGGAGTGTTTTTCACACTTAACTGTACAACTATTGCAGCTTGCCCATGATCGTGTGATAGAAATTGAGACACCAGGCATCTGACTCGTATTTATGACGGTTGCAGTGTCCCAGGGTCATGTGATCACTTTTTGTGATCTTCTGACAAGTGAAGTCAACGGGGAAAGCTGGATTCACACAGTGGGTGTGGGACCAACTTCACAACTGCAGTGATTACTTAATAACTGTGGCAAGAAGGATCGTAAAAGAGGGTGGGTGGGTGTAAAACTCACTTAGCAAATGTCTCACATGACAACGAAAACTTTTGGGCTGAATTGTGGACATAAGTCAAGGACCCCTTGCATATCTCCATCTCATCCCTTCCTTAAGATTTTTTCAGGGTCCTTATTGAATTTGATTGATTGATTGATTGATTGATTTGATTTGATTTGATTTATATTTAAATTAAATTGCAGCAATATCAGCCCCTCCCACAAAAAGCAATGTCAACTTGCAAAATGCAAAGATCATTTAAACGAGATTTCATCTCAGTCCTCATTTCTCTGCTAAAATGGCAACAATACTTAACATCATTTAAAAGAGGGAGATTTCCTTCTAACTCTTTTGACTGGTAGAGGTTTATAACCGATAAAACTAGAGCTAGGATGATGAGATGGGAAAAATGGGTAAAATTGTCAGTCTTTTTTCAGAGCTCTGTCCTTATTATTTATTACATTTCCAACTGATCCTCTTGACGTAACCAAAACTGACACTTTCTATTTAAACAAAATGCCCAAATTTGAGCAAATCTAGAGTTAAATGCCTCTAGCTGTAGTCACTTGCAGAAGATTGAATAAATTGGGGGAGACAACAATCAAAACACTGAACATGAGTTCATCGTACAGATTGTCATCATACGGCAGAGATACAAAAACGGTCTTCACCTTTCTCATAAGTTCATACTTCGTGACAATAAATTACTTATTTGGTTGATTTTCAGCTTTTATAGCCTCGAGCAGACTTTAAACGAAAGCTTAATCTGTAGATAGAAACAGAACTTCTTTCCAAAGAAAAGCTAGATGTACATTTCAAAATGTTTCTTGGGGAATGTTCATTTTTTCATACCCCTTATCTGTCCATCTATGTTGTTGTTGTTAGCTGCAAAGTCATGTCCGACCCATCGCGACCCCATGGACAACGTTCCTCCAGGCCTTCCTGTCCTCTACCGTCTTCTGGAGTCCATTTAAGCTCACGCCTACTGTTTCAGTGACTCCATCCAGCCACCTCCTTCTCTGTCGTCCCCTTCTTCTCTTGCCCTCGACCTTTCCCAGCATTAGGCTCTTCTCCAGTGAGTCCTTCCTTCTCATTAGGTGGCCAAAGTATTTGAGTTTTACTTCAGGATCTGGCCTTCCAAAGAGCAGTCAGGGTTGATCTCCTCTAGGACTGACCGGTTTGAGTGCCTTGCAGTCCAAGGGACTCGCAGGAGTCTTCTCCAGCACCATAGTTCAAAGGCTTCAATTCTTTGGCGCTCAGCCTTTCTTATGGTCCAGCTTTCACTGCCATACATTGCAACTGGGAAGACCATAGCCTTGACTATACGTACTTTTGTTGACAGGGTGATGTCTCTGCTTTTTAGTGTGCTGTCTAGATTTGCCATGGCTTTCCTCCCGAGGAGCAAGCGTCTTTTAATTTCTTGACTACAGTCCCCATCTGCAGTGATCTTGGAGCCCAGGAAAATAAAATCTGTCACTACCTCCATTTCTTCCCCGTCTATTTGCCAGGAATTGCCATGATCTTGGTTTTCTTAATGTTAAGTTTCAACCCAATCTATATACATTTCCATCTATCATTCAGCTTCAAGTTTGAATAATAATAATAATAATAATAATAATAATAATAATAATAATAATAATAATAATAATAATAATAATAAAAAAAAACATACCACAAAAGAGTACATTCTCAACCTCATTTAGTATAAAGAATTAGTTTCAGTACAGCCTTTGTAATTGGAGTTAAGTCACCAGACAATGATATTAAGGAAGAAGTGAATACTTGGGTTTGGATGGGAACCGCTAACAACAATTGATTTTACTAAAATGTTTAGACATTTAATCGCATCTATTTGGAGTCCTGACAATTCCCAACAAACACAAACGTTGGAAGACATCAAGGTTGCCGGTTGGTTAGGCTTGTTGCAACTCGGCGTACGTTGACGTTTTCAGATGAAAAGGTGCATGCTGATCATTCCCTACTAGAAGATCAGCCCAACAGTCCATTTCTAGGAGAGACGAAACCTTTTGGTTAAGAAAAATGGGGGCGTCCCAAGTGATAGCATGAAGGATAAATGCTCGTCCTGCAAACAAACCTGGAGATACATGTTAAAGCTGAGGATCAGTTGAGCCTCACACAATAGACTGAGGCAGCAGAGTGGATTTGGAATGGTTATTGTCCAATAGAGGGAAGTTATTAGAGCTTTAGCAGACATTGTATGTGTGTGTGTGTGTGTGGGAGGAATATAGTTTCCACAGATTTATGGAAGACGTTGGCAGCTGCATCTATTTCTGTACTGGCCCTGTTTACCTGGTGAAATTAACTCTTATCATAGGAAGGTGGGCAGGTGTCTAACTGTGTTTTGCAAACCTCTTCACCTGCTTTGAAAGCAGAAGGGAGTTTGATTTAGCTCCAAACAGATCTGATCTTTATTGGTTGCTAAATTAAACCTCTCTACCTTCTGAAACTACTTAGTGAAAGGTTAATTAAGTCTCTTAACTATTGAGATTGTTACAGAGAAAAGGGAAGGGGAGGAGAGGAGAGGAGAGGAAGGGGAGGGGGTGGAAGAGGAAGGGAAGGAAAAGGGAGGGAAGGACTAGATAGCCCATGTGCGCCTTTCCAACCATATATATCCACGGTTGAATCGAAAATAATCTCTGCCGCTCAGTGTTGATCTGTGAAAACCTTGGTGCTCTCTGAGCTTGGTTGTTTTTTTTTTGTTTGTTTGTTTTTTGCTTGTAGAATTCTCATTACCTAATTAGGTAACTTCATCAGTGCCCTGTGATGTCTGATAGGTCATTGCACTGATGACTCTGAGGGTGTTACCTCCTTGGGCAATAAAGCATCTGCAAGCAATCAACCCGACTCGGAGGCCTCCGTGAATTCCACGTCTTTATTTCTGGTTTTCCAGAAATAAAGTTGGGGAAGGGGTGTCCCCTGAGAGGTCGTGTCCCTTCCATTTCCATGATCCTAGAGAAACATGGCTGAGGTAGCCATTATCTTTGTGGGCAGCGAGGGGCTGAGCTGTCTGAAACAGAAGGCTTGGGAACCAGCTGCAGGTCGGCAAAGAAAGAGAAATGTAAAATGTCTGTGGAGATACTCCGCCATCCAGGTCATGGTTAACCCAAAGATGCTTTTTCACGAGGCCACTGGACTTTCTTGTTTTTCTTTGAAGATGTTTCTCTTCTCACCCAAGAAGCTTCTTCAGCTCTGACTTGGATGGTGGGGAATGGAAAGATTTATACTCCTTGCAGACAGCTGGCCATTTGCATTCTTTTAGTGCAGGGGTATCAAACTCAATTTCATTGAGGGCCGCATCAGCATTGTGGTTGCCCTCAGGGGGCCAGGTGGGTATGGTCAGGGTGGGAGTGGCCTACTGGGTGGGCGTGGCTAGAGTGTGTATGACCTACTGGGTGGGCGTGGCCAGCTCTACATAGTTTGCATCAAGGGTGCCTATGGGGGCCTGGGCAGGAGTGGGACAGATCTGAGGGTCTCTGGCGAAGGAGGGTCTCTGGGCCAGGGCCAAGGCAGTGGGGGTCATTCCCTCCCTGTTTCTAGGATGGCTTCACGGGCCACATGAAACCACTTCATGGGCCGGATCTGGCCCCTGGGCCTTGTGTTTGACATGTCTGTTTTAGTGAGTCATTAAAGGAGGCTTACCTGTGTCTTCAGGCTGAGTAGTGCAACTGGGTGTGGAGCCTCTTAAGATGGCCCCTTTGACCCTCAAAGAGGGTCAAAATTGAACAGCCCTCTCTCAACAGAGTGGGAGGGATGCAACATCATCTATCTTCAGTCTACCATGCAGTCCTTTCCATAGTTCCAAGAAGGCTCCACACCATTAGCACCACTCAGGTGTGACCCTGGAGACACAGATAAGCCTCCAGGTGGTCTTAACAACTCTCCAAAAGGATGCAAATGACCAGCTGTCTGCAAGGAGTATAAATCTTTCCACTCCCCACCATCCAGTCAGAGCTGAAGAAGCTTCTTGGGTGAGAAGTGAAAAGTCTTCAGAGAAAAACAGGAAAGTCCAGTGGCCTCGAGAAAAAACACCTTTGGGATGAAGAGAAATGTGTAGAGCGGCCAACCGAAGACATTACCTATCAGGAAATGTGGTTCAATCCCCACAGAAACAAACTGGAACTGTATTAAGAACATGTTATTGTATTTTCGTTGGCTTAGTGAGCAGCAGTAGGATCTACCTATTATTTGCTCAAGCTAAAGAGACTTGGCTGCCTTATGCTGGCACCGCTCCATACTATCACACTGACTGTTTATAATCAAGCGGGCGGGGAAACATCTGCTTTAGGCTAAATAAGCTAAGCTGCTTTTTATATACATTTTATATAAAAAAACATATACACCCCTCTCCGATCTAGATATTTTAATACCTGTTTTAAGCTGAACTAAGCTGGTACTTAAAATAGCTCTCCGACATTCAGAATAATGGAGATGAAAGCCAGTGTAATAAAAAATTGTCAGCAAGGTGCTCTGCCAGCACTGATTCAGCTCCAGCCTACGTTCCTTTTAAAAGTTTTATTTAGTCGGAAAGATCTGTGTCTGTGAGAATTAAAATGCATGATTTGTTTTCAAGCCTCTTCAGCCCCACATGCAAATGCATACGGTTGAGGCTGGAAGAAGAACACGCAGTGTGCAGTTTTCTTGGTAACAACACAGATGTGACTTGCGGTAGCCTTGTTGTTAGATGTTGGGTAGCCCAGACGTTCTAAATAGTTTCATCTAGCTTGAAGGTATGGGAGTTGAGAGTGGGATCCTACATTTCTCTTGGAATATAGACAGTGCTGGGGTTCAAATATGCGAACAACTGGTTCTCTTTGTGGATGCCGCTTCCCGAAGTCCATTTTGGGCCTGGGCAACAAAAAATTAGCTACCGGTTCTTCCGAAGTGATGCAAACCAGCTGAATCCTACTACTGAATATAGAATATAGAATTGAGTTGGAAGGGACCTTGGAGGTCTTCTGGTCCTACCTCCTGCTTGAGCAAAAGACCCTATACCATTTCAGATAGATGGTTGTCCGGACTTTTTTTGAAAGCCTCCAGTGATGGAGCCCCCACAAGCCGTTCCATTGGTTGATTGCTCTCACTGTTAGGAAATTTGTCCTTAGATAGATTGCTTCTCTCTTTGGTTAGTTTCCATCCATTGTTTCTTGTCTTGCCTTTTGGTGCTTTGGACAATCGTTTGACCTCCTCAACTTTGTAGGAGCCCCTCAGATATTGGAACACTGTTCTCATATTTCCCCTACGCCTTCTTTTTCATTAGAGTGTAATTCCTGTAACCGTTCTTCGTATGTTTTAGCCTCCAGCCCCCTAATTATTCCTGTTGCTCTTCTCTGCCCTCTTTCCAGAGGTTTAACATCTTTTTTTAATATTGTGTTGACCAGAACTGGATGCAGTATTCCAAGTGCAGGCAAAATTTGGAGGCAAAATTTGGCCTGAAGTCCCTCAATGGATCTATTCCCCTTTTGGTGAACCCCCGGGGGGTGGGTGGACTTCCCTTTTGGGGTTCCAGAGGAACCTCCATTGTAGATAACACACTAATTTTCTGAAGATTCTGCTCCATCTCGTTTCAGATTTGGAAGTGGTTTCTACCTCAACAGTGTTCATTTACCATTGAGTAAGTTCCATTTTGAGGGACGCAGTGGCTCAGTGGGATAGGACACTGAGCTTGTCGATCAGATGGTTGGCAGTTTGGCGGGTCGAATCCCGAGTGCCACGTAACAGAGTGAGCGCTTGTTACTCGCCCCAGCTTCTGCCAACCTAGCAGTTCGAAAGCACGTAAAAAAGCAAGTAGAAAAATATGGACCACTCCGGTGGGAAGGTAACAGTGTTCCGTGCGCCTTTGGCATCTAGTCATGCCGGCCACATGACCATGGAGACGTCCTCGGACAAGCGCTGGCTCTTCGGCTTTGAAACGGAGATGAGCACCGTCCCCTAGAGTCGGAAACGACTAGCACGCGTGTGTGGGGGAACCTTTACCTTTACTTGAAGTTACGTTTCTTTCAACTCTTTAGACCAAAGTAAATCTCCCTATCTTCAGGTTTTCCAATTAGCTGAAAACTATCTCTAGCCTGTAGACTCCTCTGAACTTCTACTATCCAACTTCTTCAGTGATTGATGGATTTTTGTTACTTTTCAGGGGGAAAAAAAACTATTGGTTTACTTGAGGACTGTTTGAAGTCTAACCAGTCCCCACTCTGTTATCATTCCAATAAGTTTTCCAGTTTTCTTGGTTGGGTGAAGATTGTGTCCAACCTTTTTTATAATTTTAGCATATAAAAACCCCAGTTCTATCATGATTCTCACGCAACATTTAATTTACTGAAAATGGAATGTACTGTAAAAAACTTTGGAGTCTGGAAAAGCAAAACTGCTCATTAGTGAAGTGGACAAGGCTCCCTCAAGCAATAACAAATAAGGATTTTTGGTCTGGTCTGGCATCTTGTGTCTTTCTCCTCAGATAAGCTTTGGTGCCAATGATTTAATTTTCTTAGAGTCCTGGGTGAGTTATTTTGGTAACGTATTCAGGGTATGGTGGGGTTCTGTTGCCTCTGCCTTTATCTGATGCCTGATTGGTCTCCAGCTTCACAATCAGAAATCCAAAAAAATAATTTTTCAGCTGAAAAGTGGCAAGGCCCCAAGTAAAGATATGATTTTGCCAGAATTACTGAAAATAATTCTGCACTGGAGGGCCTCTGTGTTAGCTCTCTTGTGTTAATCAACCATTATTGCTTCTCATAGAGTTGCTTAATTCCATCATTTGTTTTTTAATGTGCAAGAAAGAAAATGGGCAAAATCCAGCTATACGATACTTTAACTTTGGCAATTGAAGTCATGCCATCTTTCAGTGTTTCACAACCAAGGCAATTTCTACTGTACTGGAAATATGTGCATTTCACTTTTTGAAATTTCCCTATCAGTTTAACCATTGGTAACAAAGCAGAGACATCACCCTGTCAACAAAAGTGCGTATAGTCAAGGCTATGGTCTTCCCAGTTGCAATGTATGGCAGTGAAAGTTGGACCATAAGAAAGGCTGAACGCCAAAGAATTGAACTATGGTGCTGGAGAAGACTCCTGCGAGTCCCTTGGACTGCAAGGTGATCAAACTGGTCAGTCCTAGAGGAGATCAACCCTGACTGCTCCTTAGAAGGCCAGATCCTGAAGTTGAAACTCAAATCCTTTGGCCACCTAATGAGAAGGAAGGACTCGCTGGAGAAGAGCCTAATGCTGGGAAAGATTGAGGGCAATAGAAGAAGGGGACGACAGAGAAGGAGGTGGCTGGATGGAGTCACTGAAGCAGTAGGCGTGAGCTTAAATGGACTCCAGAAGATGGCAGAGGACAGGAAGGCCTGGAGGAACATTGTCCATAGGGTCGCAATGGGTAGGACACGACTTTGCAGCTAACAATGACAACAACAACAACAATTTCTATGGAAATTCTCAGTCATCCAGGTGATGGTTGTTCCATTTTTTAGAAGGCATCTGCGCTTCCTTTTTTTCCCCTTGGAGATGTTTCGCTTCTCATCTAAGTTCTGACTTCTGTCAGAGCTGAAGAAGCTTCTTGGATAAGAAGCAAAACGTCTTCAAAGAAAAACAAGAAAGTCCATCTGCCTCTTGAAAAAGCACCTTCGGGACAACCAGGACCTGGATGATGGAGAATCTCCACAGACGTTCCTTTGAAAATGTTTTGCTTCTCGTCCAAGTTCTGACTTCTCTCAGAGCTGAAGAAGCTTCTTGGATGTGAAGAGAAACATCTTCAAGCAGAACGAAGCTGCCTCTTGAAAAAGCACCTTTGGAACATAGATAACAATGCTAGGGGTTAAAATTTGCCCATCCGGAAGTGAAACATTGGTGTAGGCAAACTGTCCATGCACATCAGCACCAGATCATTGGCAGAATATAAAGATGTTTCTTCTCAACAGCTTCTTCTCCAATGTAACACATCAGAAAAAGTCAACCATGAGAAAGTTGCTTAGTTCTCATTTCAAGGCAAAATCAACTAATTTATGCTTCTTAAGCTGATTGTTCTGTCCCAGCCTATGTAAGTCCTTTTTACGGTGACAAGGAGAAACCCCTCTTCCTAGAAACAGGCAGGAACCACAAGAAAAAACCAACCCCTTTTATTCTCACAGATTTGAGTCAGTGTTCAAGGCAAACAAACACAGTCCACAGAAACTCGATCCTCAACACAAACGGTTGCCTTTGGCAACCAGCACCTCCCACACCTCCCCTTTTATAATTCAGCCAAGGCATGGCTTCCTAATGCCTTCTCCTTTGCCTTTGGAGCCACCCCATTGCATTCCTCTAACCTACTCGCTTCTCTTGCCTGCGCTTTCGTGCATCCTGGATTTTTCCCAGCTGTGCTTCATCACTGTCCAATTCAGACTCCCAGCACAGCTGTGTCTCAGCCTGAATGCGAGTAGAGGGGCCAGGCTCCTCGTCAGATTGTAAGTCTTGGAGCTCCTCAGAGCCTTCCTCTGACTCTAACATCACTCCAGGCCTCTCCTCCTCATCTGGGTCCTCAGACTCAGCTGCCGGGTCCTCTGGCTGACGAGGAATCACAACACTGATACGGACACTGAGAGCATTTAACTGCTACTCCACTTCTCTGTTGCAATAACACACCTTGTGCACACATTGTAGCAAAGTACAGACAGTAAGGCACCTCTCCAAAAACAATGTGTACAGTGATGGTTGACTTGGAAAAAGAATTATCACCAAAATTGTGGGGGGGGGGGGGGGGGAATGTACAGCAAAAACAAAGATTGCATTAGGAGTGACATTCCTGAGAATTGTGTATGAAAATCGTGAGGGCTTTTAAAAACAAGGAATAGGACTAAGCGAAGTTAAAATCTTAAACAGAGAACTCTAGCCACTTGTCTATTCCCAGCAAGGATGCTTGAGAAATGAATGTTCTGAAATTTCCAAGTAATGCTGGCCTTTCCTCTTCCCTCCTTCCTTTGTTTAAATTGGTGCACAAATTCATCTCCCTCGAGATAAATAGCGACAACCTTGCTTGGCTTCAAAGTGATATTGCATGGATGGTGATAGAGATGTTTGCAGGCTAGCAGAGAAGAAGGTGTCAGTGGAGGCAGTGGTAATTATATCACTTGTGCTTTATCTTTTCTACAAAGAGTGCTATTGCCATCGTGCTTCAGAGATAAACTCCATCCTCTTCCTAAATAAATATTGGTATGCATGGTCAGAGCTGTGAAGTGTTAATTAATATCAGCGGTGAAGAGGAACTGATGGTCAGAAAAAATACAGATGCATCTCCACGTCTGCAGTGGGTTGCATTAGCCAAAACTGAGTCTCCCAATGAAATTGATTGCTAATACATTCCAGGAACATAAAAAAAAAAAAATAGCCTGATTTCCACAGAGCAATGGTCTCTTTCCAATAGTTAGTGAGCCTCATCTTGTGGGACCCAGGAAGTCAGCTTTTCTGTTGCATCGCCTGTCCTTTGGAACAACCCATCACTTGAGGTTACATTGACCCAATACCCAACCTTCAAGACCTGCCTCTTCTCCTTGACATGGAAGTCAAAACGTTAGGGCAGGGGTCTTCAAAGTTGGCCCTTTTATGACTTGTGGACTTCCAACTCCTAGAATTCCTCAGCCAACGTGCCTGGCTGAGGAATTCTGGGAGTTGAAGTCCACAAGTCATAAAAGGGCCAACTTTGAAGACCCCTGAGTTGGGGGAACCCTTGCTTGTGGCCATTTTTATGCTTTATGTTTTGATTATTGCTGCTTTCTCAGATTTTGCATTGATACTTAAAACTCTGTAATCCAAACTTCACTTTTGAGATGGGCAGCCTTATAGGTCAGTTAAAATAAATATTAAATAATCAATTTTGGGGAATAACCTCCAATCCATAATGGAAAGCTTCCTCTTTTTGCTATGCATTCAAGATGGACAGTGATTAATATTTATATGTATTTATATGTAAGGATGAAGGTACAGTATATACATATGTATATATATAGCATGTTTATAGGTGTGTTATGTTTTGGTACACTTTTGAGAGCAGGCAACAGAATTTCATTTTTAATGTGTGCCAGGATGCCCACAGTAAAAAAGGACAATAAAGGTTGTCTTGTCTTGTGTCTTGTCTTGTCTTGCCTTGCCCTATCCTATCCTATCCTGTCCTATCCTGCCCTGTCCTGTCCTGTCCTGTCCTGTCCTGTCTCATCGCGTCTCATATCTCATCTCATCTCATCCCATCTCATCTTATCTCATTTCACTTCACCTCACCTCACCTCACCTCATCTCTTATGTTAATCTTATCATCTTATAGCCTATCCTACCCTACCCTACCCTACCCTATCCTATCCTATCCTATCCTATCCTATCCTATCCTATCCTATCCTATCCTATCCT
>JAKJMR010037734.1:0-14404 GCA_024449315.1 Daboia siamensis | reverse complement strand
AAATAGGGGCCACTACGGTGGGAAGGTAACAGCGTTCCGTGCGCCTTCGGCGTCTAGTCATGCCGGCCACATGACCACGGAGACGTCCTCGGACAAGCGCTGGCTCTTTGGCTTTGAAACGGAGATGAGCACCGGCCCCTAGAGTCAGAAACGACTAGCACGCATGTGCGGGGGAACCTTTACCTTTACCTTTATACTGAATTAATAGGATATTTTACGGAAAGCAAATGGAAGAAGTAAAATACTGCTGCAGTGGAGGTAGCTATTCTTGTGCATTCTAACCATGATGATGGTAGTTTGGTCTACTGGTTGAGGCACCAGGCTATAAACTGGAAGTCCGTGAGTTCTAATCGCACCTTAGCTGTGGAAGCTAGTTGGGTCACCTTTGGCCAATCACTCTCTCTCAGCTGAACACACCTGAGCTGGTTTTTATTGTGGGGAAAATAGAAGGAAAGAATATTAGATATGTTTGCCACCTTTAGTTGTTAATTGTTGTTGTTGTTGTTGTTAGCTGCGAAGTCGTGTCCGACCCATCGCGACCCTATGAACAACGTTCCTCCAGGCCTTCCTGTCCTCCACCATCTTCTGGAGTCCATCTAAGCTCACGCCTACTGCTTCAGTGACTCCATCCAGCCACCTCATTCTCCGTCGTCCCCTTCTTCTCTTGCCCTCGATCTTTCCCAGCATTAGGCTCTTCTCCAGTGAGTCCTTCTTTAATGTTAATATAAATAATAAAAGCAGGAAAGAAATAGAGAAAGAAAAAAAAGAAAGAAAGAGAGAGAGAGAGAGAAAGAAAGAAAGAAAGAAAGAAAGAAAGAAAGAAAGAAAGAAAGAAAGAAAGAAAGAAAGAAAGAAAGAAAGAAAGAGAAGGAACAGAAGGAAGGAAGGAAGTAATAAATGCAGAAGCCGGAAGAAAGAAAGAGAAAGAAAGAGGAAAAAAGGAGAAGGAAGGAAGGAAGGAAGGAAGGAAGGAAGGAAGGAAGGAAGGAAGAAAAAAGAAAGAAAGAAAATTTACAAGATAGGTATTTTACTAGATTTAGAGGAATAATATTTTTTTTAAAAAAAAAGACAAGATCAGAGAAAGCTTTTATGATATAAGTTATATAAAGCAGTATATAGTATAGTACTTCACTTTTTTTTCCTCTTCAGAATGATTATCACTCAGTCAACCTATCAAGAACTAGGGGACAGCAATGCTATCTTTTTAACTTCTTGGTTGCCATGAAGTGTGTCAGCACACAGCTGCTAACTTCATGTTGTTGAAGTGCTGAGGTTAGACAAAAATGTTTTGCACTGTACAGTACAGATGGCCAGATCAACCTACCCTTCAAAATATGGATGGATGGATAGAAGGAAGGGAAAAGAAAGGGAAGGGAAGGGAAGGGAAGGGAAGGGAAGGGAAGGAAGGAAGGAAGGAAGGAAGGAAGGAAGGAAGGAAGGAAGGAAGGAAGGAAGGAAGGAAGGAAGGAAGGAAGGAAGGAAGAAGAATATTGCAATATCACAAGCTCCCCACTTTGTACTTGCATTGCATTGTCATTGTATGCATGTAGAGGATGGGGATTGAGTTGTGATGTGTGGGTACATGTTTTATAATTTGCTTCCACACTCACACTCATTTGCACTCAGAAAGTCTTAGGATGAAGAGAGTTATTTTCCTGCTTAAGATAACATGATATGTTATCCCCAAATAGGTTATTTTTTTTTTCCTAATCAGATAACCACTGAGTAAGTTGGGCTTCCAAAATTCTCCAAATAACATTAAAAAAAAAAAAAAAGATGAAGTCTCCTACAGGTTGAGCCAAACTATGGAGACTTAGATAGCTATGTCCATGAATTTTCTTGGCAGCAAGATGGAATTTATTTCCCAATGCAGCCTTCTAGGGTGATCTGTTGTACAAGTCCTTGTCTACAGCACTTCCCTTGATCTTCAAATTGTGCATTCACGGGGCATCCAGTTCAACCCTTCCAACTCCAAGCAAAATTATTTCACGTACTGGCCCCTGATGAAGCTTGTGCTAATTTACTGGATGCTCGGAAGAAGTACATTACGTAGGGATGAGGTATAGGATGAGGCTGTGGTTGTCCAAACTCAAGCTGCATAAAAAGCGTGTGGAACTTGATTACTAAATTCTCCAACTTACTAAGCGATTCTACTTGGGATGAAATGAGATAATTGAAATTGATGCCATCTTCAGCTACTCAAAAGAAGAAGGTGACAACCAGGGCTTTTTTTTCTCATAGAACGCTCAGAACGGAGTTCCGGCACCTTTTTGGGATGGAACCTTGTAGGGTAGGCAAGGCGGGTTGTATGACGTGTGTGAGTTCCGGCACCTTTTTCTTTTACAAAAAAAGCACTGGTGACAACAATAGAACATTGAGGAGGAGGAGGAGGAGGAGGAGGAGGAGGAGGAGGAGGAGGAGGAAGAGAAAGTTAAAGAGAAGGAGGAGGAGAAGAAGAAAAAGAAAAGTTGAAAGAGGAGAAAGAGGAGAAAAAAGATAAGGAGAAGGAGGAAGAGGAGGAAGAGGAGGAGAGGACGAAAAGAAGTTGAAGAAAGAGGAGGAGGAGGAGTTAAAAATTAAAAAGATACTAGAATTCAATCAAGGGCAGAATTAAGGGTAGAATTTAAAGCCTTATTCCAGCTTCTTGCTCAGATCTGAAATTGAACTGATGAGGATATGGACAAGCCACAGTTTTTCAGTCTTTGACCTCGAAGGTTATTGGACAGAAAATTATGGAGTTTCATGTACGTCAAGACACAGGCCGGATAATTAATGTGTCTAATAGGGCTGCCTCACTTGTCACCTACTGACACGCCCGCCTTTGAGCCTTTTGCTTTGTCTGCAGTATGTAGAATTAAGAAAAAAAGAATGGGGAATTTGAGGCTGTTCGGCCTTTCGAAGTTCTAGTTTGCTTCCTCTAATCAAAGCTGACAGAGCATTGATGAAAATGTAGGACAGACTTGAGACGGTATGTGTGTGTGTGTGTGTGTGTGTGTGTGTGAAAGAGAGAAAAAAAAAAGAACGAAAGAGAAGGATCGCAAGAAAGAACACATATGGATTAAAAACTAGGACTTACTCTCAATGATTCTGCCAGGAAGATAGGAGAGAAAATGTTGAAAACTGTAGGTTATTTAAGAGAGAGAGAGAGAGAGAAAGAGGGAGAGAAAGAGAGAGAGAGAGAGGGAGAAAGAGAGAGAAAGAGAGAGAGAGAAAGAGAGTGGGAAAGAAAGAGACAAAAAGAGAGAGGGCGAGAAAGCGAGAGATTCAATTAGATTTCTGGTTATTTTGAGAACAGTTAAGAACACATCATCTTGTTTGTCAATTTGTTGTTAGTTGCGAAGTCGTGTCCGACCCATCGTGACCCTATGGACAATGTTCCTCCAGGCCTTCCTGTCCTCTACCATCTTCTGGAGTCCATCTAAGCTCACGCCTATTGCTTCAGTGACTCCATCCAGCCACCTCATTCTCTGTCGTCCCCTTCTTCTCTTGCCCGCAATCTTTCCCAGCATTGGGCTCTTCTCCAGTGAGTCCTTCCTTCTCATTAGGTGGCCAAAGTATTTGAGTTTCCACTTCAGGATCTGGCCTTCTAAAGAGCAGTCAGGGTTGATCTCCTCTAGGACTGACCGGTTTGATCGTCTTGCAGTCCAAGGGACTCACAGGAGTCTTCTCCAGCACCGTTCATTGAGTGACTGTTTACAACCGTTCATTGAGTGACTGTTCAAAGTTACAACAGCACTGGGAAAAAAATGACTTAGGAGTGTTTTTCACACTTAACTGTACAACTATTGCAGCTTGCCCATGATCGTGTGATAGAAATTGAGACACCAGGCATCTGACTCGTATTTATGACGGTTGCAGTGTCCCAGGGTCATGTGATCACTTTTTGTGATCTTCTGACAAGTGAAGTCAACGGGGAAAGCTGGATTCACACAGTGGGTGTGGGACCAACTTCACAACTGCAGTGATTACTTAATAACTGTGGCAAGAAGGATCGTAAAAGAGGGTGGGTGGGTGTAAAACTCACTTAGCAAATGTCTCACATGACAACGAAAACTTTTGGGCTGAATTGTGGACATAAGTCAAGGACCCCTTGCATATCTCCATCTCATCCCTTCCTTAAGATTTTTTCAGGGTCCTTATTGAATTTGATTGATTGATTGATTGATTGATTGATTGATTTGATTTGATTTGATTTATATTTAAATTAAATTGCAGCAATATCAGCCCCTCCCACAAAAAGCAATGTCAACTTGCAAAATGCAAAGATCATTTAAACGAGATTTCATCTCAGTCCTCATTTCTCTGCTAAAATGGCAACAATACTTAACATCATTTAAAAGAGGGAGATTTCCTTCTAACTCTTTTGACTGGTAGAGGTTTATAACCGATAAAACTAGAGCTAGGATGATGAGATGGGAAAAATGGGTAAAATTGTCAGTCTTTTTTCAGAGCTCTGTCCTTATTATTTATTACATTTCCAACTGATCCTCTTGACGTAACCAAAACTGACACTTTCTATTTAAACAAAATGCCCAAATTTGAGCAAATCTAGAGTTAAATGCCTCTAGCTGTAGTCACTTGCAGAAGATTGAATAAATTGGGGGAGACAACAATCAAAACACTGAACATGAGTTCATCGTACAGATTGTCATCATACGGCAGAGATACAAAAACGGTCTTCACCTTTCTCATAAGTTCATACTTCGTGACAATAAATTACTTATTTGGTTGATTTTCAGCTTTTATAGCCTCGAGCAGACTTTAAACGAAAGCTTAATCTGTAGATAGAAACAGAACTTCTTTCCAAAGAAAAGCTAGATGTACATTTCAAAATGTTTCTTGGGGAATGTTCATTTTTTCATACCCCTTATCTGTCCATCTATGTTGTTGTTGTTAGCTGCAAAGTCATGTCCGACCCATCGCGACCCCATGGACAACGTTCCTCCAGGCCTTCCTGTCCTCTACCGTCTTCTGGAGTCCATTTAAGCTCACGCCTACTGTTTCAGTGACTCCATCCAGCCACCTCCTTCTCTGTCGTCCCCTTCTTCTCTTGCCCTCGACCTTTCCCAGCATTAGGCTCTTCTCCAGTGAGTCCTTCCTTCTCATTAGGTGGCCAAAGTATTTGAGTTTTACTTCAGGATCTGGCCTTCCAAAGAGCAGTCAGGGTTGATCTCCTCTAGGACTGACCGGTTTGAGTGCCTTGCAGTCCAAGGGACTCGCAGGAGTCTTCTCCAGCACCATAGTTCAAAGGCTTCAATTCTTTGGCGCTCAGCCTTTCTTATGGTCCAGCTTTCACTGCCATACATTGCAACTGGGAAGACCATAGCCTTGACTATACGTACTTTTGTTGACAGGGTGATGTCTCTGCTTTTTAGTGTGCTGTCTAGATTTGCCATGGCTTTCCTCCCGAGGAGCAAGCGTCTTTTAATTTCTTAACTACAGTCCCCATCTGCAGTGATCTTGGAGCCCAGGAAAAAAAAATCTGTCACTACCTCCATTTCTTCCCCGTCTATTTGCCAGGAATTGCCATGATCTTGGTTTTCTTAATGTTAAGTTTCAACCCAATCTATATACATTTCCATCTATCATTCAGCTTCAAGTTTGAATAATAATAATAATAATAATAATAATAATAATAATAATAATAATAATAATAATAATAATAATAATAAAAAAAAAAAAACATACCACAAAAGAGTACATTCTCAACCTCATTTAGTATAAAGAATTAGTTTCAGTACAGCCTTTGTAATTGGAGTTAAGTCACCAGACAATGATATTAAGGAAGAAGTGAATACTTGGGTTTGGATGGGAACCGCTAACAACAATTGATTTTACTAAAAGGTTTAGACATTTACTAAAAGGTTTAGACAATTCCCAACAAACACAAACGTTGGAAGACATCAAGGTTGCCGGTTAGGCTTGTTGCAACTCGGCGTACGTTGACGTTTTCAGATGAAAAGGTGCATGCTGATCATTCCCTACTAGAAGATCAGCCCAACAGTCCATTTCTAGGAGAGACGAAACCTTTTGGTTAAGAAAAATGGGGGCGTCCCAAGTGATAGCATGAAGGATAAATGCTCGTCCTGCAAACAAACCTGGAGATACATGTTAAAGCTGAGGATCAGTTGAGCCTCACACAATAGACTGAGGCAGCAGAGTGGATTTGGAATGGTTATTGTCCAATAGAGGGAAGTTATTAGAGCTTTAGCAGACATTGTGTGTGTGTGTGTGTGTGTGTGTGGGAGGAATATAGTTTCCACAGATTTATGGAAGAGGTTGGCAGCTGCATCTATTTCTGTACTGGCCCTGTTTACCTGGTGAAATTAACTCTTATGATAGGAAGGTGGGCAGGTGTCTAACTGTGTTTTGCAAACCTCTTCACCTGCTTTGAAAGCAGAAGGGAGTTTGATTTAGCTCCAAACAGATCTGATCTTTATTGGTTGCTAAATTAAACCTCTCTACCTTCTGAAACTACTTAGTGAAAGGTTAATTAAGTCTCTTAACTATTGAGATTGTTACAGAGAAAAGGGAAGGGGAGGAGAGGAGAGGAGAGGAAGGGGAGGGGGTGGAAGAGGAAGGGAAGGAAAAGGGAGGGAAGGACTAGATAGCCCATGTGCGCCTTTCCAACCATATATATCCACGGTTGAATCGAAAATAATCTCTGCCGCTCAGTGTTGATCTGTGAAAACCTTGGTGCTCTCTGAGCTTGGTTGTTTTTTTTTTGTTTGTTTGTTTTTTGCTTGTAGAATTCTCATTACCTAATTAGGTAACTTCATCAGTGCCCTGTGATGTCTGATAGGTCATTGCACTGATGACTCTGAGGGTGTTACCTCCTTGGGCAATAAAGCATCTGCAAGCAATCAACCCGACTCGGAGGCCTCCGTGAATTCCACGTCTTTATTTCTGGTTTTCCAGAAATAAAGTTGGGGAAGGGGTGTCCCCTGAGAGGTCGTGTCCCTTCCATTTCCATGATCCTAGAGAAACATGGCTGAGGTAGCCATTATCTTTGTGGGCAGCGAGGGGCTGAGCTGTCTGAAACAGAAGGCTTGGGAACCAGCTGCAGGTCGGCAAAGAAAGAGAAATGTAAAATGTCTGTGGAGATACTCCGCCATCCAGGTCATGGTTAACCCAAAGATGCTTTTTCACGAGGCCACTGGACTTTCTTGTTTTTCTTTGAAGATGTTTCTCTTCTCACCCAAGAAGCTTCTTCAGCTCTGACTTGGATGGTGGGGAATGGAAAGATTTATACTCCTTGCAGACAGCTGGCCATTTGCATTCTTTTAGTGCAGGGGTATCAAACTCAATTTCATTGAGGGCCGCATCAGCATTGTGGTTGCCCTCAGGGGGCCAGGTGGGTATGGTCAGGGTGGGAGTGGCCTACTGGGTGGGCGTGGCTAGAGTGTGTATGACCTACTGGGTGGGCGTGGCCAGCTCTACATCGTTTGCATCAAGGGTGCCTATGGGGGCCTGGGCAGGAGTGGGACAGATCTGAGGGTCTCTGGCGAAGGAGGGTCTCTGGGCCAGGGCCAAGGCAGTGGGGGTCATTCCCTCCCTGTTTCTAGGATGGCTTCACGGGCCACATGAAACCACTTCATGGGCCGGATCTGGCCCCTGGGCCTTGTGTTTGACATGTCTGTTTTAGTGAGTCATTAAAGGAGGCTTACCTGTGTCTTCAGGCTGAGTAGTGCAACTGGGTGTGGAGCCTCTTAAGATGGCCCCTTTGACCCTCAAAGAGGGTCAAAATTGAACAGCCCTCTCTCAACAGAGTGGGAGGGATGCAACATCATCTATCTTCAGTCTACCATGCAGTCCTTTCCATAGTTCCAAGAAGGCTCCACACCATTAGTACCACTCAGGTGTGACCCTGGAGACACAGATAAGCCTCCAGGTGGTCTTAACAACTCTCCAAAAGGATGCAAATGACCAGCTGTCTGCAAGGAGTATAAATCTTTCCACTCCCCACCATCCAGTCAGAGCTGAAGAAGCTTCTTGGGTGAGAAGTGAAAAGTCTTCAGAGAAAAACAGGAAAGTCCAGTGGCCTCGAGAAAAAACACCTTTGGGATGAAGAGAAATGTGTAGAGCGGCCAACCGAAGACATTACCTATCAGGAAATGTGGTTCAATCCCCACAGAAACAAACTGGAACTGTATTAAGAACATGTTATTGTATTTTCGTTGGCTTAGTGAGCAGCAGTAGGATCTACCTATTATTTGCTCAAGCTAAAGAGACTTGGCTGCCTTATGCTGGCACCGCTCCATACTATCACACTGACTGTTTATAATCAAGCGGGCGGGGAAACATCTGCTTTAGGCTAAATAAGCTAAGCTGCTTTTTATATACATTTTATATAAAAAAACATATACACCCCTCTCCGATCTAGATATTTTAATACCTGTTTTAAGCTGAACTAAGCTGGTACTTAAAATAGCTCTCCGACATTCAGAATAATGGAGATGAAAGCCAGTGTAATAAAAAATTGTCAGCAAGGTGCTCTGCCAGCACTGATTCAGCTCCAGCCTACGTTCCTTTTAAAAGTTTTATTTAGTCGGAAAGATCTGTGTCTGTGAGAATTAAAATGCATGATTTGTTTTCAAGCCTCTTCAGCCCCACATGCAAATGCATACGGTTGAGGCTGGAAGAAGAACACGCAGTGTGCAGTTTTCTTGGTAACAACACAGATGTGACTTGCGGTAGCCTTGTTGTTAGATGTTGGGTAGCCCAGACGTTCTAAATAGTTTCATCTAGCTTGAAGGTATGGGAGTTGAGAGTGGGATCCTACATTTCTCTTGGAATATAGACAGTGCTGGGGTTCAAATATGCGAACAACTGGTTCTCTTTGTGGATGCCGCTTCCCGAAGTCCATTTTGGGCCTGGGCAACAAAAAATTAGCTACCGGTTCTTCCGAAGTGATGCAAACCAGCTGAATCCTACTACTGAATATAGAATATAGAATTGAGTTGGAAGGGACCTTGGAGGTCTTCTGGTCCTACCTCCTGCTTGAGCAAAAGACCCTATACCATTTCAGATAGATGGTTGTCCGGACTTTTTTTGAAAGCCTCCAGTGATGGAGCCCCCACAAGCCGTTCCATTGGTTGATTGCTCTCACTGTTAGGAAATTTGTCCTTAGATAGATTGCTTCTCTCTTTGGTTAGTTTCCATCCATTGTTTCTTGTCTTGCCTTTTGGTGCTTTGGACAATCGTTTGACCTCCTCAACTTTGTAGGAGCCCCTCAGATATTGGAACACTGTTCTCATATTTCCCCTACGCCTTCTTTTTCATTAGAGTGTAATTCCTGTAACCGTTCTTCGTATGTTTTAGCCTCCAGCCCCCTAATTATTCCTGTTGCTCTTCTCTGCCCTCTTTCCAGAGGTTTAACATCTTTTTTTAATATTGTGTTGACCAGAACTGGATGCAGTATTCCAAGTGCAGGCAAAATTTGGAGGCAAAATTTGGCCTGAAGTCCCTCAATGGATCTATTCCCCTTTTGGTGAACCCCCGGGGGGTGGGTGGACTTCCCTTTTGGGGTTCCAGAGGAACCTCCATTGTAGATAACACACTAATTTTCTGAAGATTCTGCTCCATCTCGTTTCAGATTTGGAAGTGGTTTCTACCTCAACAGTGTTCATTTACCATTGAGTAAGTTCCATTTTGAGGGACGCAGTGGCTCAGTGGGATAGGACACTGAGCTTGTCGATCAGATGGTTGGCAGTTTGGCGGGTCGAATCCCGAGTGCCGCGTAACAGAGTGAGCGCTTGTTACTCGCCCCAGCTTCTGCCAACCTAGCAGTTCGAAAGCACGTAAAAAAGCAAGTAGAAAAATAGGGACCACTCCGGTGGGAAGGTAACAGTGTTCCGTGCGCCTTTGGCATCTAGTCATGCCGGCCACATGACCATGGAGACGTCCTCGGACAAGCGCTGGCTCTTCGGCTTTGAAACGGAGATGAGCACCGTCCCCTAGAGTCGGAAACGACTAGCACGCGTGTGTGGGGGAACCTTTACCTTTACTTGAAGTTACGTTTCTTTCAACTCTTTAGACCAAAGTAAATCTCCCTATCTTCAGGTTTTCCAATTAGCTGAAAACTATCTCTAGCCTGTAGACTCCTCTGAACTTCTACTATCCAACTTCTTCAGTGATTGATGGATTTTTGTTACTTTTCAGGGGGAAAAAAAACTATTGGTTTACTTGAGGACTGTTTGAAGTCTAACCAGTCCCCACTCTGTTATCATTCCAATAAGTTTTCCAGTTTTCTTGGTTGGGTGAAGATTGTGTCCAACCTTTTTTATAATTTTAGCATATAAAAACCCCAGTTCTATCATGATTCTCACGCAACATTTAATTTACTGAAAATGGAATGTACTGTAAAAAACTTTGGAGTCTGGAAAAGCAAAACTGCTCATTAGTGAAGTGGACAAGGCTCCCTCAAGCAATAACAAATAAGGATTTTTGGTCTGGTCTGGCATCTTGTGTCTTTCTCCTCAGATAAGCTTTGGTGCCAATGATTTAATTTTCTTAGAGTCCTGGGTGAGTTATTTTGGTAACGTATTCAGGGTATGGTGGGGTTCTGTTGCCTCTGCCTTTATCTGATGCCTGATTGGTCTCCAGCTTCACAATCAGAAATCCAAAAAAATAATTTTTCAGCTGAAAAGTGGCAAGGCCCCAAGTAAAGATATGATTTTGCCAGAATTACTGAAAATAATTCTGCACTGGAGGGCCTCTGTGTTAGCTCTCTTGTGTTAATCAACCATTATTGCTTCTCATAGAGTTGCTTAATTCCATCATTTGTTTTTTAATGTGCAAGAAAGAAAATGGGCAAAATCCAGCTATACGATACTTTAACTTTGGCAATTGAAGTCATGCCATCTTTCAGTGTTTCACAACCAAGGCAATTTCTACTGTACTGGAAATATGTGCATTTCACTTTTTCAAATTTCCCTATCAGTTTAACCATTGGTAACAAAGCAGAGACATCACCCTGTCAACAAAAGTGCGTATAGTCAAGGCTATGGTCTTCCCAGTTGCAATGTATGGCAGTGAAAGTTGGACCATAAGAAAGGCTGAACGCCAAAGAATTGAACTATGGTGCTGGAGAAGACTCCTGCGAGTCCCTTGGACTGCAAGGTGATCAAACTGGTCAGTCCTAGAGGAGATCAACCCTGACTGCTCCTTAGAAGGCCAGATCCTGAAGTTGAAACTCAAATCCTTTGGCCACCTAATGAGAAGGAAGGACTCGCTGGAGAAGAGCCTAATGCTGGGAAAGATTGAGGGCAATAGAAGAAGGGGACGACAGAGAAGGAGGTGGCTGGATGGAGTCACTGAAGCAGTAGGCGTGAGCTTAAATGGACTCCAGAAGATGGCAGAGGACAGGAAGGCCTGGAGGAACATTGTCCATAGGGTCGCAATGGGTAGGACACGACTTTGCAGCTAACAATGACAACAACAACAACAATTTCTATGGAAATTCTCAGTCATCCAGGTGATGGTTGTTCCATTTTTTAGAAGGCATCTGCGCTTCCTTTTTTTCCCCTTGGAGATGTTTCGCTTCTCATCTAAGTTCTGACTTCTGTCAGAGCTGAAGAAGCTTCTTGGATAAGAAGCAAAACGTCTTCAAAGAAAAACAAGAAAGTCCATCTGCCTCTTGAAAAAGCACCTTCGGGACAACCAGGACCTGGATGATGGAGAATCTCCACAGACGTTCCTTTGAAAATGTTTTGCTTCTCGTCCAAGTTCTGACTTCTCTCAGAGCTGAAGAAGCTTCTTGGATGTGAAGAGAAACATCTTCAAGCAGAACGAAGCTGCCTCTTGAAAAAGCACCTTTGGAACATAGATAACAATGCTAGGGGTTAAAATTTGCCCATCCGGAAGTGAAACATTGGTGTAGGCAAACTGTCCATGCACATCAGCACCAGATCATTGGCAGAATATAAAGATGTTTCTTCTCAACAGCTTCTTCTCCAATGTAACACATCAGAAAAAGTCAACCATGAGAAAGTTGCTTAGTTCTCATTTCAAGGCAATATCAACTAATTTATGCTTCTTAAGCTGATTGTTCTGTCCCAGCCTATGTAAGTCCTTTTTACGGTGACAAGGAGAAACCCCTCTTCCTAGAAACAGGCAGGAACCACAAGAAAAAACCAACCCCTTTTATTCTCACAGATTTGAGTCAGTGTTCAAGGCAAACAAACACAGTCCACAGAAACTCGATCCTCAACACAAACGGTTGCCTTTGGCAACCAGCACCTCCCACACCTCCCCTTTTATAATTCAGCCAAGGCATGGCTTCCTAATGCCTTCTCCTTTGCCTTTGGAGCCACCCCATTGCATTCCTCTAACCTACTCGCTTCTCTTGCCTGCGCTTTCGTGCATCCTGGATTTTTCCCAGCTGTGCTTCATCACTGTCCAATTCAGACTCCCAGCACAGCTGTGTCTCAGCCTGAATGCGAGTAGAGGGGCCAGGCTCCTCGTCAGATTGTAAGTCTTGGAGCTCCTCAGAGCCTTCCTCTGACTCTAACATCACTCCAGGCCTCTCCTCCTCATCTGGGTCCTCAGACTCAGCTGCCGGGTCCTCTGGCTGACGAGGAATCACAACACTGATACGGACACTGAGAGCATTTAACTGCTACTCCACTTCTCTGTTGCAATAACACACCTTGTGCACACATTGTAGCAAAGTACAGACAGTAAGGCACCTCTCCAAAAACAATGTGTACAGTGATGGTTGACTTGGGACAAGAATTATCACCAAAAATATTCATATCGGGGGGGGGGGAATGTACAGCAAAAACAAAGATTGCATTAGGAGTGACATTCCTGAGAATTGTGTATGAAAATCGTGAGGGCTTTTAAAAACAAGGAATAGGACTAAGCGAAGTTAAAATCTTAAACAGAGAACTCTAGCCACTTGTCTATTCCCAGCAAGGATGCTTGAGAAATGAATGTTCTGAAATTTCCAAGTAATGCTGGCCTTTCCTCTTCCCTCCTTCCTTTGTTTAAATTGGTGCACAAATTCATCTCCCTCGAGATAAATAGCGACAACCTTGCTTGGCTTCAAAGTGATATTGCATGGATGGTGATAGAGATGTTTGCAGGCTAGCAGAGAAGAAGGTGTCAGTGGAGGCAGTGGTAATTATATCACTTGTGCTTTATCTTTTCTACAAAGAGTGCTATTGCCATCGTGCTTCAGAGATAAACTCCATCCTCTTCCTAAATAAATATTGGTATGCATGGTCAGAGCTGTGAAGTGTTAATTAATATCAGCGGTGAAGAGGAACTGATGGTCAGAAAAAATACAGATGCATCTCCACGTCTGCAGTGGGTTGCATTAGCCAAAACTGAGTCTCCCAATGAAATTGATTGCTAATACATTCCAGGAACATAAAAAAAAAAAATAGCCTGATTTCCACAGAGCAATGGTCTCTTTCCAATAGTTAGTGAGCCTCATCTTGTGGGACCCAGGAAGTCAGCTTTTCTGTTGCATCGCCTGTCCTTTGGAACAACCCATCACTTGAGGTTACATTGACCCAATACCCAACCTTCAAGACCTGCCTCTTCTCCTTGACATGGAAGTCAAAACGTTAGGGCAGGGGTCTTCAAAGTTGGCCCTTTTATGACTTGTGGACTTCAACTCCCAGAATTCCTCAGCCAGGCACGTTGGCTGAGGAATTCTAGGAGTTGGAAGTCCACAAGTCATAAAAGGGCCAACTTTGAAGACCCCTGAGTTGGGGGAACCCTTGCTTGTGGCCATTTTTATGCTTTATGTTTTGATTATTGCTGCTTTCTCAGATTTTGCATTGATACTTAAAACTCTGTAATCCAAACTTCACTTTTGAGATGGGCAGCCTTATAGGTCAGTTAAAATAAATATTAAATAATCAATTTTGGGGAATAACCTCCAATCCATAATGGAAAGCTTCCTCTTTTTGCTATGCATTCAAGATGGACAGTGATTAATATTTATATGTATTTATATGTAAGGATGAAGGTACAGTATATACATATGTATATATATAGCATGTTTATAGGTGTGTTATGTTTTGGTACACTTTTGAGAGCAGGCAACAGAATTTCATTTTTAATGTGTGCCAGGATGCCCACAGTAAAAAAGGACAATAAAGGTTGTCTTGTCTTGTGTCTTGTCTTGTCTTGCCTTGCCCTATCCTATCCTATCCTGTCCTATCCTGCCCTGTCCTGTCCTGTCCTGTCCTGTCCTGTCTCATCGCGTCTCATATCTCATCTCATCTCATCCCATCTCATCTTATCTCATTTCACTTCACCTCACCTCACCTCACCTCATCTCTTATGTTAATCTTATCATCTTATAGCCTATCCTACCCTACCCTACCCTACCCTATCCTATCCTATCCTATCCTATCCTATCCTATCCTATCCTATCCTATCCTATCCT
>JAKJMR010037732.1:0-11643 GCA_024449315.1 Daboia siamensis | reverse complement strand
TTATTTTATTTTATTTTATTTTATTTTATTTTATTTTATTTTATTTTATTTGTATACCGCCCTTCTCCCGAAGGACTCAGGGTGGTGTAAAGGTAAAGGTAAAGTTTCCCCCGCACATGCGTGCTAGTCGTTTCCGACTCTAGGGGCCGGTGCTCATCTCCGTTTCAAAGCCGAAGAGCCAGCGCTTGTCCGAGTGCTTCTCCGTGGTCATGTGGCTGGCATGACTAGACGCCAAAGGCGCACGGAATGCTGTTACCTTCCCACCGTAGTGGTCCCTATTTTTCTACTTGCATTTTTACGTGCTTTCGAACTGCTAGGTTGGCAGAAGCTGGGACGAGTAACAGGCGCTCACTCTGCTACGCGGCACTCGGGATTCAATCCGCCAAACTGCCGACCTTCTGATCGACAAGCTCAGCGTCTTAACCCACTGAGCCACCGCGTCCCCAGGGTGGTGTACAGGGCAATAAATACCAAAAGTACAAAATACAAAAATTAAAACAAATTAAACAATTGTGCCCGAATACAATAAATTAATTAAAAACAGTAATTAAAACCCCAAACCCATCAGACCAGGCCGGCTTGTTCAAATAAATAAGTTTTTAGATCACGTTGGAAGGAGCGAAGGTCGGGAGCCATCCGGAGCTCAACCGGTAAACGGTTCCAAAGGTCTGGCGCGCTCACAGAGAATGCCCTCCCATGCTGATGATGTATCCCATATGGGTAATGAAAGGTTTGCAAGCTAGCAACCCGGCTCAGAAAGCACCAAGAACCCCATAATTCAACCCGGCTAAGATATCTGCCTTTCTATCGGTAGCTGTGTGTCTTTTTGATTAGCCTCATCTGCTTTTCTCTCTATCCTTGGAGCTATTTTTACAAAATGTGTTCTAATTTGTAATCAGCCTTTGCTGCAATGAACATCCCTGAGCAGTATTCTAATTTTGCATTTGTGGATGAAGAGGCACTTTGTGTGTGGGCTGTGTGTGTGCGTGTGCGTTTACACAAGGAAAAAAAGAAAGTTCTGATCCCTAATCTACATTTTGATATGCCGGAGTCCTACGAGGCTGTATTGATATGATTTTTTCCCCCCCCCCCCAACAGTATAGATTGTATGTAAGACCCATGAGGGTACATTACTGGCACGACAAAACAGATGTTGAGATCATCTTATTACATTCCAACACCTGAACATATGGAAGAAAGCTCCAATATTGTTACTCCAATAAAATGCATGCTGGAAAAAAAATAAAAACAACAACAACCCTCCCCCCCCCTTGCTTCATATTTAATGGTAGAGATAAAACTAAACCGCAATATCACTTAGCTTATACAGAGTATGTGTCAAAGGTTTAAAGTGTTACGCCAACATTATCTCTCTAATCTTTATAATGAGCCGGTAAAATAAACTTGTCTTCCTATTCCCTAGAGAAAAAAGGATAAAGACTCTGATTTTGTTTCCAATTGCTGTTGTAGTTGTGGTTCTCCAGCTAAGTGAAGTAGCCACAAAACAAACAAACAAGATTGGGAAGAAGTAGAATTTTTTTCCCCCACCTGCAGGTATTTTTCTTGTTAATGAGGCAGCGTAGGTTAGTGTGGCTTTTTTCCTGACAGGATAAGGACCACCGTAACCTTTAAATTAGACACTAGTGAGTAGTCAGCCTTCTTGACTGATCTAGCAAATGAAGAATGTTGTCCATGTCATTTCTTGGCATGCATCCATTGTTTAAGATGTCGACTGTTAAACAGACGGTTTTATTATAACCAACTGGAAGGCAAAATCACAAAACTGCATCTCACTTATTTCGGCGATGTCACGTGGGGAAATTCACAGGAGAAAACAGTTATGTTTGAAAGAGTTAGCGGTAAAAGCCAAAAAAGCCAACACAGTGCTAGGCTGCATTAACAGAGGGATAGAATCAAGATAATGTGAAGTGTTAATACTGCTTTACAAGGCCTTGGTAAGGCCACACTTGGAATACTGCATCCAGTTTTGGCCACCATGATGTAAAAAAACATGTTTATTTATTTATTTATTTATTTAATTTTATTTCTATACCGCCCTTCTCCGGAAGGACTCAGGGCGGTGTACAGGGCAAATACATACAAAAATACAAAAATTAAAAAGAGATTAAACTAGCCCAAACTAAAACCAATACAAACATTAAAACTACCCATCCCACATCCCTCATCAGGCCAGTCCAGCTTGTACAAATAAAAATGTTTTCAGACCCCGACGGAAGGAGCGAAGGTCGGGCGCCATCCGGAGCTCAACCGGGAGCTGATTCCATAGCCCCGGGGCGCCCACAGAGAAGGATCTCCCCCTGGGGGCCACCAATCGACATTCTCTGATCGGTGGCACCCTGAGGAGACCCTCTCTGTGGGAGCGTACAGGGCGGAGGGAAGTAGATGCCGGCAGCAGGTGATCCCTGAGGTACTCCGGACCCATGCCATGAAGGGCCTTAAACACCATTACCAGTACCTTGAATCTCACCCGGAAGACAACTGGCAACCAATGCAGCTCACGGAGCAAGGGTGTTATATGGGAGTATCGGGAGACTCCCAACACAACTCTCGCAGCTGCATTCTGTACCAGTTGGAGCCTCCGAGTGGTCTTCAAGGGCAGCCCCATGTAGAGAGCATTGCAGTAGTCAAGGCGAGAGGTCACGAGCGCATGGGTGACCGTACACATGTTGAGACTTTAGAAAGAGTACAGAGAAGAGCAACAAAGAGGGCCAGGGGACTGAACACTAAAACACATAAAGAACGGTTGCTGGAAGTGGGTTAAGACGCTGAGCTTGTCGATCAGAAGGTCAGCAGTTTGGCGGGTCGAATCCCGAGTGCCGCGTAACAGAGTGAGCGCCTGTTACTTGTCCCAACTTCTGCCAACCTAGCAGTTTGAAAGCACGTAAAAATGCAAGTAGAAAAATAGGGACTACTACGGTGGGAAGGTAACAGCGTTCCGTGAGCCTTTGGCTGGCCACAAGACCACGGAGACGTCCTCGGACAAGCGCAGGCTCTTTGGCTTTGAAACGGAGATGAGCACTGGCCCCTAGAGTTGGGTACAACTAGCACGCATGTGCGGGGGAACCTTTACCTTTACCTTTAACCTAGTTTTACCCTAGGCGTGTAGGTTTTGTGTCCTACAAATAAGTTAGTATTCAAAGAATTTCCTGTTACAATTTTTTTTTTCTTTTGGGAACATTTTGTTTACTAGCCAAAAGATGCCCTAACCACCTCTCAGTTCTTTAATTGAAGACAAAAGGCGAACGTATCTGTTCCACTCATAAAATTACATTCGAAAAGGCCATTAAAGCCAAAAGAACCCCCCCCCCCAAAAAAATGCAGATGTTCAATTCTTGCACTTGGATCTGTCACAGACATCAGAATTCACCTCTAATTTAGGTCCTCAAGTCATAAAGTCCCCAAGTCATAAAAGGGCCAAGTTTGAAGACCCCTGGCTGAAAATATGGGGAAGCTGAGATTTTCCTTACGAATCAGTTGGTTGCACTTCAGAGTTTTGTTGCTGAGATGGAGTTGTAGCAGAGTGGTTTGATGATATGATCGCCCAGTGATGTGATTTTTTATTATTATTATTATTATTATTATTATTAATAATAATAATAATAATAATAATAATAATAATAATAATAATAATAATAATAATAATAATTTATTTATTTATTTTTAGGCAAGGAACTGGTAATGGGCTTTGGCTTTCGGATGCATTCCTAAGCAAAATGTTGCCTCTGCAAGGCATTAGCACAATCCTTGCAGGGGTAGCTGCTGCCCCTTCTGAAACTTGCTGGGGATCTCTGCTTTGGAAGCCAAGCTGATAGATCTGTCGGTAGAATCAGATCATATCTTTCCAGTAATTCTTCTCTTCCCCCCCGCCCCCCCCCCCCTTTCTCTTTTCTGCTTAGCTACAGATAAGTTGTAAAACTGTGACAGTAGATTGATAGGGGTTTACATTTTCTGCTTCTCTATCTCTGTGTCTCTCTGTCTCTCTTAAGCAGAAGATGTAGAACAGGTTTGTCTGTTTTATAGCCTGGAGCCAAGCTGTCAACATAAATGATGTGTGGACTTAAATATCTGAAAATAATGCTAAAGATTTCCACCACCACCCAACCCCACCCCCCAACAGCTAAAAAGAATAGATTAAAAATCACACGGTGTAGCTCATTACTGCCTAGTGTATATTTACTGTTTATTTTTTCCTTCCCAAATAACAACTTTAGTTATTACTTGCTTCACTATAGAGTAAATGACAGCAGTTGAGGGGGGAAAAAAAGCTGGGTTTGTATGATTTGGGGGAAAGAACTCTGCATTTCACTGAATGCCTCTTTACTGCAGAAGGATGCTGAATTGAATTGTTCTAAATCCTCCCGAGCCAAAAAGAAGTAGAGGAATATAAATCTTTTAAATAAACCATGGAGCAAAGCGTAAGCTTTCAGAGCAACAGCAACATCTAGTTACCCATGAACTTAAGCAGGGGTCTTCAAACTTGGCCCTTTCATGACTTGTGGACTTCAACTCCCAGAATTCCTCAGCCAGGTACCCTGGAACTGAAGTCCACAAGTCATAAAAGGGCCACATTTGAACACCCCTGATCTAGTCTTACAGAAGGACTAGGAGTGACATGACAGCAGTGTTCCAATATTTGAGGGGCTGCTAATTTCCAAATCACCTAAGGCAAGGCAAGAAGCAACAGATGGAAACTAACCAAAGAGAGAAGCAACCTAGAACTAAGGAGAAATTTCCTGACAGTTAGAACAATTAACTAGTGGAACTCCTTGCCTCCAGAAGCTGTGAATGCTCCAACACGGGATGTTTTTAAGAAGAGACTGGACAGCCATTTGTCTGAAATGGTATAGAGTCCCCTGATTGAGCAGTGAGATGGACTAGAAGACCTCCAAGGTCCCTTCCAACTCTGTTATTCTTTTAAGATAATTGTCTTTAGCAATCCATAATAAGCATTAGGTTTATTGTAGGTTCTATTTCCTATAACAATTGTTTTTATATAAATGGGCTGCTCAAAGAATTGAGAGATGATCCTGTTGTTCTTTGTCAGAAGATGCTCGGTATTTAGTGGGTATTTGGTACTCAGCCTTGGTACTCAATCAGCTTCGACAATTGAAGGGAGATGTTTTTCATATTTGGAGCCCAAAGAGCCCCTTGCTTATTTTGACATGTATAATATACTTATATGCAATACATATGTTGAAAGAAAAATCTTCATCAGGGTCCAGTCCAAGCTGGGAATAAACAACACGGAGACCGCTTTAGAAAGAAGGTTGCAGTTTGTTGAAGAGGAGAGCCACACAGAAAAATGGCTCTGGGGAAAGAAAAAAAACCTAACCACATTTATCAGGGAGTGGTGGGCTTTTATTTTTTTATTTTTATTTTAATTCCATTTATATCCCGCCCTTCTCCGAAGACTCAGGGCGGCTTACAAGCTTAGCAGTAGCCTTCATTCTATGTATATGCCTGCTTGTTAGGGCTTTCACACACACCCCAAGCTGCATTATTACAAAGTCAGCTTATTCCCCCCAACAATCTGGGTCCTCATTTTACCTACCTCGGAAGGATGGAAGGCTGAGTCAACCTTGAGCCTGGTGGGACTCGAACCTGCACTAATTGCAGGCAGCTGGTGTTATGCCTTCTGAGGCCCTTGAGGTTGTTTCCTGTTCCTGTTTGAAGCTTTGTGTTTCCTGTGTCATATACAGTACTTTGACCTGAGTCTGAGTGTGCCCTTTTGATATGGGTGGGTTAATCCTATTATGTCTCCTGTCCTTAGAATTTGGGTGGGGGTAATGTAGATTTTAGGGGTCTTTCATCTTCCTAATTTCTAGCTTCCTGGCTCCAACTTTCCTGAATGGATTATTGAATTTGCATTTCTAAAAGCTGGTTTCTGCTGAATTGTCTGGCTGGGTGTGTGTGTGTGCGCGTGGGCGTGGAGAAGTTTCTGCCTTTTTAAAGATCTTCTCCATTATTCCTTTGGGGAAATATATTCTGCCTTTTTAATATTCCCCCAAATATTTCTTTCACTGGATTCTTCCCACACATATCATATAACATATAACAACATATAACATTAACCTATAACTTATAATATCCCCTTTCACCTTCTGAGTGGTTTATTTATTTATGTTATATCCCGCTTTTATTATTGTTACAGGTAACAAGGCAGTGAATATATCCAAAACCCCTCCCCCCTCCTATGCTTTGCACAACAACATACCTGTGAGGTGGGTCAGGTTGAGAAAGAATGACGAGCCCAAAGCCACCTAGCTGGCTTTCGTGGCTGAGGTGGAATTTGAACTTTGTGGTCATCTGCTTTCTAGCCTGTTGCCTTAATCATGAGACCAAATTTTCAACAATTTATCGCCATGTAGAAGAGCAGTCCTCAGCCTTTCTGGCTAAAAGGACTAGTTTTGGAAGAAAAAATGTCTTCCACACAGACTAAGAGGGTGTGTGTGGTTGCATAGTAACCTAGATCCTGTGTGTAAACAGATGAAAGTTTTGATCATTCACCTGCCACTTGTGTGGAAGCTGATTCTCAACAGGCCACAGACCAGTAGACAGTCTGTGGCCAAGAGGTCAGGGATCTTTGGGAAGAATCCAGAGAAAGAAATATTTTGGGAAATATTAAAAAGGCAGAATATAATTTTCCCAAAGGATCTTAAAGGCAGAAACCAACCCTCCCCACAAGTCTCTCTGCCCCAAACAGAAACCAGGTCTGCAGAAATGCAGATGTGATAATCTTGTCAGAAAGATTAGAGCCAGGAAGCTGGGATTAGAAAGAAAGATCCCTAGAATCAACAATCCGTCACACCAAAAAATCCAACAGTCATCAGCCACAGCCCCAGGGAAGCAGTATATGACCTTTGGGACATAATAGGATTAACCCACCACCATCAGAAAGGTACACTCAGAATCAGGTCAAAGTTCATGCCACAGAAACAACTTCACAGAAAAGCCCAAGAAGGTATAAAAACCCACCACTCCCTATTATATGTGGTCAGTTTTTCCCAGAGCCATCTTTATGTCTGGCTCTCCTCTTCAATAAACTACAACCTTCTTTCTAAAGCAGTCTCCATTTTGATTATTCCCAGCTTGGACTGGACCCTGATGGAGGTTTTTCTTTCAACACCCTGATGCAAAAGATGCTAAGGGAGTTGAAGAATTGAAAATTGTGTAGACCTAAAGTTTCTTAGAAGGAAGATCAGAACCAAACGTTTTCCTAATTGTGTATTGCTTCTTTACCCTATGCTTCACATTAAATAAATGGTTTGAAATGAAACAGAGAGAATATATTGCATAACTTTCTGAATTTGCGTCAGAAGAAGGCAATTGATGTTCCCTCTTTATGGGTTATTTGCAGTCGGTAGACCACTTTCCAAACGGTGCTGGAGAGGATGTCTTTGAAATTTGCCTACAAAAAAAAAAAAAAAAAAGAGGGTATTGAAGTAAAATGTTGCTATTCCTTTTTTAAAAAAAAAGGAATATGCAGAATCAGTTCACAACATTTGAAATGACAGCCAGTCATCTCTGGAGAAGTTTGATGTGGCTACAATCTCCTGGACTTAAGTTCTCAAATCAGAGCATAATTCCAATAATTCTATTCCTTTCCTCCAACTTGTAGGATCATGGTGTAAAGATAAACAGTGGGCGTTAGCTATTTTACAGTTCTTTAAGGGATGGTAGATTTAAAGATTGCCGATGCTTTATGTCAAAAACGCATCTTTGGATCTCTCCAACATTAGTCTATTTTTTTCTTCCCCCTTCTTGTAACCAAACACATCTGTCGGTGGTAATTTTCAGTTTTGTATTCCAGACAGGCTCCTGGTAAGGCAGTTTAAATTCTTTTTCAGGCGTCCTTCTCCCACACAGCAGACTGGGTGGCAAACCTATCCAGATGCAGGTGGGAAACCAAAGGAGGAAATTTAAAAAGCATCTTCTTACATCCTACGTTTAAGGAAGTACTCATCTCTTATGTTCGTGCATCAGTAATAACTTCACACAACTTGACACAGACCATAATGATTCATGCTTTTCTTTTAAAAAAACAAAAAAAACAATCCTTTTAAGAGCTAAACCTGCATCCATATTGTAGGTAGCAATTCTATTCTGGAAAATAATCACGGAGGTGAGGAGATGAGGTGGTTTCTTCTCCTGACCATCTGACTACAGTTGGTGAAGCGACCAATATTCTTCTAAGAGTTGGCTACCATCCATGGACCATGTGATACAGTGGTGGAATTCAAATACCTGAACAACCAGTTCTCTTATTTGATGCAGGCCTGGGCCTCTGAGGCCTTGAACAAACTACCAGAAGTGGCATTCATTTACTTCCGGTGGGTCGTTCTAGGCCTGGGAGGCCTCCTTCAGTCCTCCGAGGCCTAGAATGGACTTCCAGAAGTGGCAGCCATGCACTTCCAGAAGGCTGTTCTAGGCCTCGGAGGCCTCCTCTGAGGCCTAGAACAGACTTCAAGAAGTGGCATCCACACACATCTGGCAGACCGTTCTAGGCCTGGGAGGCTGCCTCCAGGCCTCCAAGGCCTAGACTGGACTTCTGGAAGCTAGCTGGTTCTCTGAATACAGCAAAATTTAGCTACCAGTTCTTCTGAACCAGTGCGAACCAGCTGAATCCCCAAACTGATGTGATATAGGGACAGGTGTCTTCCAGGTATTGAAATTGCAACCCATATACTGGTAGTCCTTGTCTTACAAACATTCCATTATTTGAAGTTACAACAGCACTGGAAAAAAAAATGACTCGTGATTGTTTTTCACACAACCATTGCAACATCCTCGTGGTCACATGATCAAAATTTAGAGGCTTGGCAACTGGCATGTATTTATGTTAGTTGCAATCTCCCACAGCCATGTGATCCCCTTTTGCAGACTTCTGACAATCCAGATTCATTTAAGAACTGTGTTACTAACTTAACAACTTCAGGGATTGACTTAACCATTGCGGCAAGCAAGGCCATAAAACGGGACAAAACTCATTTAAACAGCTGTCTTGCTGAGCAACAGAAATTTTGGGCTCAATTGTGGTCATAAATTGAAGATTACTTGTGAGGCATTTTATGACACGGGAAATTATGAGTTTTCACTGTACAATATCTTTTCAAGGATGACCAATGTGTGACTTTCAGATGCCCCAGTATTTCACTATCAAAATTCAGGAGCAAATTGCAACCCATCATTGGCAAGTTTTGGAGAGAAAAGAAATAGCAATATGAAACTGCACAAAATCTTTGAGAAGTTTTGTCAGATGGTAAATAAATAGTTCGTCTATGCTCTACCACAAAAAGGGGACACAAATCTGGAAAAGCAAAGTTGCAAAGTTTCTACCAGTGAGAATAGAAGAACCATCTTCTGAGCTTTTTTTTTTTTTTCAATTTACACAAAAGATGGGATCCTCTGCTATTAACAGTGGCTGCAAATTGGGAATGATGTATAATAACACTTAATTGCAACAGTGGCGAATTGGCTGATGGATTTATGATATGCTATTAAAATGATGAACTCCCTTGATTAGGATTAAAGATGGTGCCCAATTACTTAATAAAATAGTCCTATTTATTCCACTTAACTGGAACCCACATTCTCTTCCATTTAATCATCTAAAACATCTTTTCTCCTTTAAAATTATTTTTATAATCTTGATTGTGGTATGCTTTCATTTCCCCACATTTTTTTTAAATAATGTCCCTATTTAAGTCACATTAGCTCATAGTTGGAACTTGGGAAATAGGAAATGGTAGAATAGAAAGCAGTTAGAAAATGCTGTCATTAGCCGACCATTTCCATACAGTAACCAAGACTCTTTTTTTGCAGCAAATTGCTGGCTGAGAATCTGCTCCAGCTTGCTGTTACAATAGAAAGAGTGTGTCAGATCTACCATCAAACCGCTTCAGCCCTGCATCTCTTCGCATCGATGGCAGGTTGCCATAAAATGTGGGGAGGGGAAATGAGAAAATAGGGCGGGGGGAATGACAGGAACCAGAGTGCCATCCAGAGACAATGATTGAAAGATCCAAGGACACAAGCCTGGGAATGAAATATGAAATACCCATCCCAAACACCTAATTTGAATCTTATTGGACACCACCAAGATGGAAAAGGGGGGTGGGGAGGGAGGGCCCGGGAGAAGGGAAAATTGTGCAGGAAATCCTCCAATCTGGTTTTGCTACCCTTTAACAAAAGGGTGAAGAAGAACGGTTGTAGGATTTGGGTTTGGCTAGTCTAGACAAAAGAAAGATCGGGAGGGGACATGATAGCAGTATTCCATTATTTGAGACACTGCCGCAAAGAAGATGGTGGGCAAGTTATTTTCCAAAACACCAGAAGGCAGGACAAGAAGCAAAGATAGAAACTCATCATGGAGACAAGCAATTTGGAATTAAGGAGAAAGCTCTTCACAGTGAGGGTAATTAACCAGTGGAACAGCTTGCTTCCAGATGTTGTGTGCGCTCCATCACTGGAGGCTTTTAAGAAGAGACTGGACATCCACTTGTCTGAAATGGTACAGGGACTCCTGCTTCAGCAGGAGGTTGGACTAGAAGACCTCCAAGATCCCTTCCAGCTCTATTCTTATTGATTGATTGACCATTTGGATTCAGTAAAAATATACCTTTTGTTGAAGGAAAAGTCTTCATCAGGGCCCAGTCCAAGCTGGGAATAAACAACAAGGAGACTGATTTAGAAAGAAGGCTGTAGTTTATTGAAGAGGAGAGCCAGACAAAAGATGGCTCTGGAAGGAAAAAGAAAGAAAAGCACATGTAGTAGGGAGTGATGGGTTTTTATACTTTCTTGGGCTTTTGTTTGGAGTTCTTCCTGTGGCATGAACTTTGACCTGAGTCTGAGTGTGCCTTTCTGGTATTCTGATGGTGGTGGGTTAATCCTTTTATGTTCCCAAAGGTCATATCCTGCTTCCCTGTGGCTGTGGCTTATGACTGTTGGATCTTTGGTGTGAGAGATGGTTGATTCTAGGGATCTTTCTTCCTAATCCCAGTTTCCCGACTCTATTCATTCTGACAAAATTATCGCATCTGCATTTCTGCAGACCTGGTTTCTGTTTGGGGCAGAGAGACTTGGGTGTGTGTGTTTGTGTGTGTGTGTGTGTTGGTTTCTGCCTTTAAAATCCTTTGGAGAAATGGCTTAGGTCCGGGATATTTGCAGGACCGTCTGCTGCCAGGAACGACTTCCCATCGCCCTGTCCGCTCACACAGAGAGGTTCTCCTCAGAGTGCCGTCGGCCAGACAATGTCAGCTGGCGACCCCCAGGTGGAGGGCCTTCTCTGTCGGGGCACCTGCCCTTTGGAATCAGCTCCCTCAAGAACTTTGGATGGCCCCAGATCTCCGGTCCTTTCGTCACGACCTAAAGACATACCTTTTCCAACTGGCTGACCTGGACTGACGTTGAGGGTTTTAATTATGTTTTTAATTTTTACTGGTTTTTAGTGGGGCTTTGTAAAATTTAATTTCTTTTAATATTTGTATTTATTATTTTTATTGTTGTTTTTATTGTTGTTAGCTGCCCTGAGTCCTTCAGGAGATAGGGCGGTATATAAGTCCCATAATTAAATTAAAATAATAATAATAATAATAATAATAATAATAATAATAATAATAATAA